>AUXI01000251.1:0-29558 GCA_000482105.1 Crithidia acanthocephali | reverse complement strand
AAAAGTCAATGTCAGTAAGGCGAAACGCCATGCGAGACAAACAGTTCTTTTGGGTCGATCTTTTCTTCGTTTACTCTTTGATTGGTGAAAGAACTCTAAGTTAGACAAAAAGAAAAAAAAAAAGAAATCGTTGTCTTTGGGAAAGCGTACGTACAAGTCTGCTGTCTGGTTTTCTATCTCCTCTTCTATCGGGAAAGAGAAAACAAAACATAACAAGCAGCGTATCGAGGAGGAGGACATGTGCGCCAGAGAGAGGAGGTCATGTGTCTACAGGAAAGAAAAAAAAGAGAAAAGGGCAGTTGAGGTACGCCGACGGAAAACAAAAAAAAGGAAAAGATGCATCTTGGGACTTGACCTTTTGTCGACTTGCCTCGCACAACTCCGCGTTGCTTGACCCTCAATGTGTGGAGGTGCAGTGAGAAGAGAGGCGGGAAAAAAGAAAAAGTACCAACACAACACAAAAACAACAACAAAAACGAAAATGAGGAGGAGAGTAGTAGTACAGGGAAAGCGAAAGAGGAAAAAGATCACCAGGTCGTACGCGCGTGCAGGCTGTTTGCTCAACACACACACACACACCAACTACAGAGGCGGTGTAGCTCTCACACAAACAAACGAACAAAAAAACGAAATCAAAAAATGACACCACCCACAAAGCCGCGAACACGGTGACGTTCAAACTGCCAAATCAATCAAGACGGACCTCGACAGCTGTCAGCCTTGCACCGGTGCAATACCAAAGCGTTGCAGGTTAGCGCTTCGCTCCGCCGCCGCTCGCCCACGCGGCGTGTACGGATCCACCACGCCTGGCGACCGGCCGTTGGCGTAGTTGCTCATTCCTCCGCTGCTACGGGCCGGTTCCAGCGGCTCCTGCAGTGGCACGTAACGCTGCTGCGAACTGCCTGGCGAGGCTCCTCCTCCTCCTCCAGCACGCAACTGCTGCGGCTGCACCTGTGACGACGCCTCGCTGTGCAGCGAGTACGCCGAGTCTCGCCGACCCGTCGCTGACTGTCGGAGTGGGTTGTAATGCGGTTGCTGCTGCATGATGCTCACTACCACCTGGCCACGCTGCTGCTGCTGCTGTACGGGGTAGCTTGGCCCGCCAACGGAGCTCGCCACGTCACTCGCAAAGCCACCACCTCCAGTGTTGCTGCGACGCTGCGGCTGTTGCGTGTTTGGTGGCACGTAGCGCGAGGACAGCTTCGCGGCCGGGGCCGGTGGGACGTGACCGGAGCGACCGACGACGCAGCCGGAGCCGCCGGACTTCCACGCTAGCGGCTGCACGCCGTCCGCCGTGGCGCCGTTGATGGCCCCTGTCAGCGGAAACGCGTCCATCATCACCTGTGGTGGATTGAAGACGTTGCGCGGCGGGGACTGCGCCAACGCGGCGCTCGCGGGCTGCACCGGGCAGACGCTGCCACGGTCCATAAAAGGCTGGTGGTCTTCGTCGCCGTGTGGGTCGACGCTGCGCTCACGACCGCGGGCGTCGCCCTCGACCACGAGCGCAGTCTTCGGCCGTGCCTTGGGCAGCAGGGAGCCGTAGAGCAGCCCGGGGTGGATGTGTGCCCCCGCACCACCACCACCACCACCACCGGCGCCAGGGCTCGTGCTGCGACCTGCGTTGGCGTTGCTGGCTGCAACAGAGGGCGAGGGTGCCCGGCCGGCACGGCTGGGAGACGTCGTGGCAGACGGCTGCGGCGGCGGCCGGCTGACGGATGCCGCACTGGTGGGGTAGAAGCCGTTGGACGGTGGATAGCCAAAAGGCAGCGGCGGCGATGCGGCGGTCTGCCCCATCGGGTACTGCCCCTGCATCTGCTGCATGAGCTGCTGCTGCTGTTGAAGCATCTGCCGGTACTGACGCGCTGCTGGTGAGGTGGCCGGCACCGTCATCCCGTTGGGCAGCTGCACGTAGCCGCTTGCCGGCGACGCAGCAGCGGCGGCGTTCGGACCGGTGCGCACGGGGCTATTGGCCGTTCCCGCCGCAGGACTCGTGCCTGCTCTACGAGGACTGCGCAGCGGGCCATTGTTGTTGTTGTTGTTGTTGTTGTTGACGTACGCATCGTCGCCGGTTCCCACGGTAGTTGGGTACTCCCCTTGCGGCAGCTGCGTCTGCTGGCGTTGCCTCAAAGGCTGGTAAAGATTGTTGTGAATGCTGTTTGCACCGCCGTCGCCACCGCTGACAAGGCTGCGCGGCCCGCGACGGTTGCCGGATTGTGGGGTGCCCATGGCAGCTGCCGCAGCCGCAGCAGCGGTGCCTTGACCACGGCCCCTGCCGTACGGCGCAGCGCTGTTGTAGTACGGATACGGCAAGCTGCCTTTACTGTTCGCAGGACTGCTGTTTTGGACGTTGCTGTTGGGCATCATCATGCCGCCGTGACCGCGACCGCGTCCGCCTGCCATCATCATCGTGGCAGCGCCACCTCGGCCACGACCCTGCGGAAGGCCGTTGTTGTTGTTGTTGTTGGCCGGGCTCGGTCCGCCAGGGTATCCGGCTTGGCGCTGACGCTGCAGCAGCATTTGCTGTTGTGGACTCATGCGGTAGGGGCTGTTTGCAGGGCTCCCGTTGCCACGCCCGCGACCTCGCATTGGGGAGCGGCCACCGCTGTTGCGGAGCACGTTGCCTCCCCCGCGTCCTCGCATGTTGGACTGGTCTTTGATCGGACTGAAGTAGCTCCCGGCAACGTAGTCGGTGATGTCGGAGCTCGTCGTGTAGCTGTAAGAGTAGCTGGAGGCCGAGTTCACCTCCACACCGTCGTTGCCGTAGTAGGGCGAGGAAGGATCCTGGCGGTGCCGACGGCTGCCATTCGCGTTGGTGCTATTGTTGTGGTGCTGGCCGCTGCTGCGCCGGCGCTCGTTGTTGCGAGGCGAAAGCGGCACCGCATCGCCGTCTTGCTGCCTGTTGGCATGGCTGATGGGTCGACGAGAGGCGGGCCTCTGTGCACGCGGGGTGTGCACCGTGCCATCGTCATCCCACGCATCCCGGTGCCGCCCACGGCCGCCCGACGCATTTGTTGGCGTGCGTGCGTTGTTGTTGTAGTTGTTGTCGTTCCCACCACGGGCATTCCGCGGATGCTGTTCCGGCTGCTGCTGACGGTCTTGACGACGCTTGCGCATGGCCGACGATCGCGGGTTGTGCGTCCGCAGCTGCGGGTTGCCTGGTGTGTCCCCCGTACTTGCGGTGAAGTCGCTATCTGTGCTGTCGCGGCCGAGCTCGTCGTCCATGAAGCTGCTCTCATCGTTGTTGTCCGCGTAAGCGTCCTCGTCGCGGCCGCGGCCGCCGTTGCGACGCTGACCAGGTCGACGTGCATTGGCCCCTTCCATCCCACCACCGCTAAAGTTTCCACGACTGCTGTTGTTGTTGTTGTTGTGAGCCCCGCGGCTCGGGTTGCCACCGTGGCCACGGCTGCTCTCGTTGCCGGTGCCGCTGAAACGCTTTTCAGGCGTGGAGTTGCCCCTCTGACGGCTGCCAAGGCCAGCGCCACCATCGCGCCGAGGGTCTGACACGGAGAACGGGTCGGAGAAGGAACCCATGCCGGGGTCGGTCAACGCACCACCGTCGCGGCGGTGTTGGTGTGGGGTCGAGCCGGCTGAGAGACTACGCCGCTGTTGTGGGCGTGGAGCCGAGGACAGCGGCATCGAGTTGTTGCCGTTGTACGCCGTGATGGGCCGCTGATTCTGCTGTTGCTGTTGCAACGAGCTCTGCGGCGGCTGCGACACGGAGCCACGCCGGCTATCCACCATCCCACTTGCCCCGAGCTGCGCGTTGGCTCGCAGCTCCTGGTCGCCGGAGAGGACGTTGATGGCGCTGGACACGCTGCGGCGACCGGCATCGCTGCCTGCCACGCCGCCACCGCTCATGCTGTTGCGCGACGCGCCAAATGGCAGAGCGTTGGACGGCAGGCTCGTGCCCGTCGCACCCGTGGACATGTCATTTGTCAAGTAGCCCCCCGGATAGCCGCCGTGCTGTTGCTGTTGCTGTTGTTGTTGTTGTTGCTGTTGTTGCTGCTGCTGCTGCGAGGTGGGCGACAGTGGTGGCTGGGCGTTGCTGGTGGAGTAGTCGCCGCCGCCGTTGCCGCTGATGTTTGGGAGGCGGCGGTGCTGCTCCCGCTCGATAATCCGCGGCGGCGGTCGTGGCGCAGCGTCATCGTCGTACGCCTCGCCATTCAGTCGTTCGTCATCGCCGGTTTCGTTGTCGATGAAGTCGCCGGCGTAGTCCTCGTCGTCGAGGTCGCCGTCCTCCTCGTCCGCGTAGCTCGAGCCGGCTTCTTCGGTCGTCGCGGTGGGGGTGTAGTGCGGGTCGTGGTGGCGGCTGCGGTGGCTGCGCGCACGGTAGGACCGGCTCGGCGACGGCGGGGCGAGCAGCGGCGGCGGCGGCGGGGGCGGGGGTGGCAGTGAGGCCCCCCCACCACCCCGCAGCGATAGCGGCGGGGTCGCCACTGGTGAGTCGGGCCCGGAGGACGGCTGCGGCGACTGCAGTGGCCCCACGCGTGGGCTCGGCAGCAGCGGTGGCGGTCGTGGCGGCTGCGAGGACGACGCACCCGAGGGCTGGTGGCTCGTCAGGCCCTGGTGGCTGTCCACGGTGAACAGCTCCGACAGAGAGGGCGAGTTGCCCCCGGCCCCGGCCGCCGAGAGAGTGGCGGTGGCGGCAGCAGCAGCCGCGGCAGGCGACACCGCACCGGTTTTGCTCAGCGCACCGACGGTGTCGCCGCTGTTGAGGCGGCTGCGGGCACTGCGGCCGGGTGAGTGCCCGCCGCGTCCGCCACTGCCGCGTCGGCTGCTTCCGGCCGGTGCGTCAAAGTAGTAGTTGTTGTTCACCGTGATGGGGCTCTGCTCGCGCTGTGGGAGGTGCTGCAACTGCTCCGCCTGCAGCCGCGCCAGCTCCTCCGCGGGCAGTGCGCGGAAGAGGTCCACGCCCGGGTCTTTGGTGGTGGCGCAGAGTTCCGCGAGTTCGCGGTAGTTGCGCAGGAGTTGCAGCTGACGTGCGATGCGGGACTGCGAGGCGTTCTCGAGCTCGCCGAGGTCGGCCCGGCCACGAGAGCCGGAGGGTTGCGGAGGGGCGAGCCCACCAGCTGCTGTTGTGGCGGTGGTGGTGATGCGCGGTGCGCGCTGGAGCTCACCACTGCTGCTGTTGTTGTTTGTAGCGCTTGTGTGGCGTGCCTGTCCTTCACCGCTGCCGTGATAGCGTCCACCGCTGGAGGCCCACGGGCTGCCGGGTGTGGGCGGCGGCAGCATCCCATCCGGCGCGAGCGACGACGACTCGAAGGCGGCGTACGTCGGCGGCCGCGTGGTGGCAAACGGGTTTGTGCGCTGCGCCGTGCTGGTGGGGCTGTCGTGTGCGATGTCAAGCGGCAGCTCGCGGTCCGGCCTCAGCCACGAGTCCATGATGTTGTGGTAGCGGGATTCCGCCGCAGGGTCGACAGGATCTCGTCGTGGGCGGCCTGCGCCAGTCGACCCGGTCTCCGAGGCCGCTGTCTCCGCCGGCGCCGTGGCCGGTCGTCGGTAGGCGTCAAGCGGGTCGTAGTCGCGGTAGTTCGCCGGACGTGGCGGCCGCGCGGCGGGAGAGAAGTCCCCTGCGGCTTCGTCGTCCGCCACCGCCGCAGCGCTCGACGGGAAAGTGTCGCCGTTTTGACGGCCCTTGCCGCCTGCCTGCTGACCGCCCTGGTAGGTGGAGGAGGAGGCGGAGAGCGGGCGGCGCGACGGGGCGTGTGGGTCGAAGGACGGCGGTGCGGCCGCGGCGGAAAACCCATCGCGGCTGTCGACGTAACCCGTGCCTCTGCGTCCGGCACTGAGAGGGCGGTGCTCCGCCGGCTCCGGGGCGGGTGGGGGCGGAGGCGGGGGTGGGTGGTTCTGTCGCTGTCCGCCATAAGCTGACGTTGTGGGAGATGGGGTGGAGGCGGGCTGCGGCTTTGGCGGCTGCGGCGGCGCGTCGAAGGCGCTCAGTCGTCGCACAACGGGGGAGAGATGGCGGAAGTGATCGCCCTCCATGCGGGCCAGCACAGCGTCCACGTCGTCCGCCTGCATCAGCTCGCGCACGAGGTCTTCTTCTTGGTCCTGGACGTGGTGCCGCCACGCGGGTGAGGAGGGGGGTTGATGGCCAGTGAACATTGTGTCCGTCAAGGATGCCACTTCTAATAGAATTAAGAAAAAAAAAATTGTTCTAGTGTCTACAGCAAACCAAACAAAGGAAAAGAAAAACACAAGGGAAGCAGATAACAGAAAAAAAAAAAATAGAGAACAACTTCTAAATGGTAGTGTCACAACTAAAGAAGAAAGGAAAAGACAAAAAAAAAATGCAAGTGAACGGTGAGAGGCGTTGAAGTAACTTTCGTGCAACAATCTAAGAATGCAAAAAGAGAGATCAACGCGTGTGTATTATTATCACAGCTTCCTGATTCCGGCGAAAGAAATGTGTCGTCAACGGTGTAGAACGGAACGATGCTTTCGAAACGGGGGAACAACAACAACAACAAAAAACCTATGAAACTCTGTCGTTTTGTCGCTCTTGTGTTAGAACAACCGTAGCGTTTTTTTTTTAAAAGCAAAGATGAGAAAAGAATGGCAACGTGGTGGGGAGATCCCCAAAGAGCGATGTCGGAAAAGAGGAGAAAGCACGAAGAAGAAAACTACGATCTCCTTCTGACCTGCGCAGAGAGAAAGAAGGAGTCTAGGCTACACTGCCCTCCTCCTTCGTGTGAAAAAGGTGGATGAGCGTGCTGCGATCGCCTCTGCTTCTGTCTTCTCCACTTGCACGCCTGGACTCTTCCAGAGTGTAGTTTTTTTCTCCTGTTATTAGGGACTTTCTTTTTTCGACGTACTGCTATCGTTTGGTTTTTTTATTTTTATTTAGGTGGGGTACGTGAAAGAGCGTTCAAGAATAGTGACCGAAGGAAGACATAAGTAAAGGAAGAGAACAAGGAGCAGTGGACAAAGAGCGAAACAACAACAACAACAACAACAAACCCACAACTACAGTTGCATACATGGACATTAATTCGCCTTCCACTACAGATTCTCAAAAAACTGCAGGTGCATCAGATTGGTAAGATGATGTTATAAATTCAATTTCAATGGAACGAAGAGCTAGTATTTATCTCTTTTTTTTTTCAATTCGGTTCTAGTTGACAATGCATCTATCGCGAGGTAGGGGCACTTTTATCTGCAAACGCACATCTATTAAAAGGTAGCTCTAGTATCTATAACACCGTTCTATAAGAGAGAAAAAGGAGAAAAAAAAAGAGAGGAATACACCACTGTACGTTTGCGTCGTACCTCGTCGCTGTCGGTTTCACCAACACTTTGCAAGAATCCAAGAAGCAAACGCGCGAAACTCTCCTTCCGCGGATGCAGGCACTTTCTTTCGCTCAAGCTCCACCACGACGTACACCACCGCATACGGCGCGTGAGCCGCTGCGGTCGCACTCCTGCAGCGGTGCGGCACAGCCTTCACCAGCCGCACCACGTGTTCCTCCACGACCACAGAGAGGACCGTCTGTGACCGCCGCGACGGCACAGCGAGACGACCACCGTGATGACGCACCCCGCCGCACTGTTGGAGGCGCGCGGTGAGGTGGACGTAGCGCATGACCATCTGCACCACAGCCTCCGCTGCTGGTGTCAAGCACCGCACGGCACGCTCCTCGCAGACGCTGTCCACTCCTCGATGCATGGCGTAGTGCACACAGTCATCCGCGTCGCTGAGGCAGCGCCGCTGCTGCGCTTCTGCGTACGAGGCGATCAGAGCCGCCTTGCGCTTTCGGTCCACTTGGCTGTGAGTGCGGTTCACGCACAGTCCTTTGAAGGGGGAGATCGACCGCGACGAGGACGACGACGACCGCTGCTGCTGCTGCTGCTGCAGCTTGGATGCAGCGACTGTGGCAGCGACTCGTGTGTTGAGATAGTACAGCACTGTGTCCTGCGAGGCTGCGCACCCGGGCAGGCGTCGGCCAACCCGAATCGTGGCCACCGCCGCCTCCAGCTGGGCGGTGAGGGGGGACAGCAGGTGCAGCGGTCGTCGCCACGTGCCGCCTCGCATGGCTGCGGTGGCACCGCGCACCAACGTGAGAAAGCCGTCCTTCTCCAACTCCTCTGTCAGAAGGTCCTGCACGCCGTGGAAGATGGTGGACAGCGGGGAGCCGATAAACGGCGTGCGCATGGGCTGCAGGAGCACCGCAAGGGTCCACCCAGTGGAGGAGGTGAGGGCCATGGACACCCCGCACGGCGGCGAGCGATGCACCGCTGGTGTACCCGCTGCCCCGTCAGAATGCCCGTGCTGCCCTGCCGGACTCGACAGCAGTGCCGGTGTAGAGGGCAATGTTGGCCACCACCCCGGCTGACTCACGTAACCACTCACCGTTGGGCCAGCAGCGGAGGGAGGCGGCGGCGTCTGTGGCGCAACGCACGAACACTGCGCCGTGATCGTCACGGGTGCGTTGTCGCCCGTCGTAAACGCCACATCCGCCCCATCGCCGTTTGTGTGCACGGTGAGCTGCTCCAACTCCTCGAAAACTACCGCGAGGGCGGCAGAGCGCAGCTGTGTCCATTTCCCACAAAGCGGCCCACTGGTGCCCCCGTGTGGGTAGTCCTGATGCTGCTCAGCAGGTGTGAGGCTGGTGTACAGTGGGTGACCACGAAACCACAGCGAGGACCCGCACACCACGTACCGGTGCTCCGCGGCAGCCAGTCCCAGTGTCGGCATCACACCACGCAGGGAGGCGGCGCTGGTGGAACTGGTCGCGGCACGCAGGAGTTCGTCAATCCGCTGACTGAGGCGTGGGTGACTACGCAGCGGTGACGCGGCCTCACGGCAGAGGCGGTGGAGGGCGGCGAGGCGAGGTGCGTAGCGCTGCGGCTGGGCAGCCACGTGCTGACACACCGTGGCGACGCAGCGCACCTGCGTGGCCATCCTCTGCTGGACCTGCTGCGGACTGGAGGTCAGTCGTGCATGCAGCGGTGTGTAGTGGATGCCTCCTCCTTTGCCTTCCTCCTCGTTTGACGCCCCTCGCACCGCGCGCAGCGGCAGCGGGGTACTTGTCAGCGTGGTGTGGAGAAGACAGTGTGCCACCAGTGTACCATCCCCACCGCCGAGTCCATGCCAGACACGGAAGGGCAGGCACACAGCCGCGAGGTACTGGTTGGCTTCCACTGGACAGGCATAGAAGCAACGCCGTCCTTCCTCCGCTTCCATGTGACCCGCAGCAGGTGTGAGGAGACTCCGCGAAGGGGGTGTTCCAGACGATAAACCACGCCCCAGTGGCAGACCTTGCTGCACCTCGTACAGGTGGCTGGCCGCCATGTAATGCCCACGACACATCCACTCTACGGACGCAACGTCACCGGTCGCGCTCACGCTCGGGTTTGCTGCGGAGGCGGCGGAGCTGAGCGGCAGCACGTCACCCTCCACCGCACGACCAGCACTATCGTTGTTGGTGGTGGGACGTGCGGCAACGGGTGGCGTTTCGAAGCTGACGTGTCGTGCTCGCTGCTTGGTGTGCGCTGCTTTTGCGGCATCGACTGTTGACGTCGAGGTTGGTGATGTGTCGACGGTCGCCGTCAGCAGCACCGGGGCCTCTCCGCGTGCCTGCTCGTCTTCCTCGGCGATCCCAGTGGGGAAGAGGAAGAGCGAAATCGCCGTCGAGGACATGCTGACGCTATCCGTTTGTGTCGAAAAAAAAAGAGAGAAAGAGAGAGGTGAGCTGTTCTCTTGTTTCTCCCTGAGTGTGTGTGTGTGTAATCCTTCTTCTATGGTGCGCTTCTATACAGCTGAAGGTCTGAGAATACAGTGCGTCTATGTGGTTCGTTGTAGTCGTTCGCACTGCCGGTATGTGTGGCTGTGTGTGTGTGTGTGTGTGTGTGTGTGTCGTTGGCAGACACTACAAACCAAACCGCAACGCAAAAGATGATTCACAGAGTGAGAGGAGAAGTGAAGATTGAGCGTGTCCATCGACCATTTTTACACGAAAAGCACGCGGAGCTTGCGCAACCATAAATCAGGAAATAAAACCTGGAGCCGGATTTTACTAATGACCCTCACAAACATAACACGTCAAAGGACTACACCTTCGCATGGACATACGACAAGTCCCCTCTGCATCTGCGCGCATGATCCTCGACCTCGTCACCAAACACATCTGCGATTTATGTTCGAATGCAGTGAGCAATTCTGGTTTTCGTGTCTCATTTCTGTAAATGCACTTTTGTTTTTAATGTGTGTGTTGCTGATGTTCACAGATCATCTGCGTCTTCGTCTGAGGACGTTGGCGATATCTGCACGAGTGGCGAATTCTCCAGCGAAGCTCCAGATTGAGCCACGTAGTGCGGCTGGAAGTGTACCCGCGGGTCCTGCGACTGCACAGAAGAAGAGGTCACGGCGGAAGGTGTCGTGGCCTCACTGACGCGCCTCCTCGCACTGTCCTGCGCCGCGTCCTGCTTCGGTGGGGTGTCGTACTCGCGCAATCGATCCCGCAGCTCGCGCAGTCGCTGTTGTTGCTTTGCATGCGCAAAGTCCAGCTGCGAAGACCTGTCGGACCACGTCGAGTTGCTAGTATCATAGTGAACCGGCGAAGCTGCTAAGATCGAGGAAGGAAATATGCCGGAGTGTCGCCCCACTTCCTGGAAAGAACGCTGCTGTGGCTGCTGCCGCCATCGAGGCTGTGGAGAGAGGTGGATGGTGGAGATGCGCGACGGACTGAGCTGCACGGATGGCGCAACAGGCACTGGGAGTAATGCAGAGCCCGGTGTGCGTGCCAACAGTCGCTCCGTCTCGCGCACCTTTCGCTGACTCGTCTCGAGGAACAGTTGCAACGCAGGACTTGTCACACACACCGCCTGTTCCTCGTCATCGACAGCACCGCTGTTGTACGCAGCCGCCACAACAGACGGACGAGTGCCCTTGTACGACGCGCCATCGTCCTCACGACCCGCAAAAAGTCGTTGCGGTGCGTCAGCAGCGGTGCTCGAGACACTGGAAGAGGCGATGTCGGACGGCAGCGGCGGCGGCGGCGGCTGCGCTGGCGGGTTTCGGCGCGGACGCTCTACTGCCCTTCTCGCTGCCTCTTCCACCGGTTGCGCTGGTGGCTGTGGTGGATGGCGGTGGTGCTGTCGTGTCGTCTCATCCGCTGGTGCAGCGGACGGGGCAGCCGTCGGCGGCAGCGGTGCGAGGGCTGACGTCTGCTGCCACTGCAGCGTCGTGGCTTCCTGTGCGATGCCACTGCGCTGCTGCTGCGTCGCGTCCCCGCAGTTTTCTGCCGCCGCGTTGATAGAGCTGTGTGGCTCCGGGTCAATGGAAGGCTTCCAGCGAGGGGAGGGACGCGGTGCAGACGAGGCAGCAGCGGGGATCGCGGTCACAGCAGATGAGGTCCGCCGCACATCTGCCTGTGCTGCCGCTGCGACGTGAGGCTGCACCGAGGCGGACGGCGTTGACGTGGGAGACGCGTACAGGTCAAGCGTGGACAGCTCCTTGTCGTTTCGCGATGGCTTGCGCCGATCCTGCTGCTTGGACTTCGGCCTCGCTCTCCGCTGCTGGTGGAAATGTGTCACTTCCTCCACGTAGATGCTCCCGTCGTCACTGCGCACGTTGCTGCTGCTACTGCTGCTGCTGCTACCGCCACTACTGCTGCGACTGCGTGCACTGCTGCTTTCGTGATTCGAATGACCACGACGCTGAGCGCGCGGGTTGAAGTGCGCTTCATCACCTGCTGCGCTATCATCGTGAAGGCTGGATCGATCACTCGTGCTGGCGTCTGCAGAGGCGCACTGCGGGTGCGAAGCGGCGGCGCGCAGCCGACTGCTGTAGGTGGAGCGCACAACCAGTCTCCGCTGCGGTGAACTCTCCTTCCTGCGCTGCGCAGACGTCGTTGCTCCGCCTGCAGCGGAAGCCGCGAGTGTTGGGGAGGTGCGCCGCGACGACACCCGCGACGCCGTCGGCGAAGTCGACGAGGCACGGCGCACCAAACTGGCGTGCGTGGGCTTCATGTAGTGCCCGTTGGACTGGTAGCGTTGCCGGTACGCGAGAGGAGAGGGGCGACGGGCTGGCACTGGCTGCACCACCGCTACGGCAGCTGCGGTGCGATTCCGCGTGATGGACACTCTGGCAGATCTCTCCGCGCCACTGTGGCGCGTGGATGAGGGGAAGTTTCTGTGGTGCGCCGCTTCTGCCGTGTCTCGCTCGTCCTCTGCTGCGTTGCGCAGGCACACATCGCAGAGCGCGCGGTGCCCGCGGTGATGATGGTGGCGGTGCACTGCGGTGCCCTTCGATCCACTCGACCTACTTGGTCCGTCCCGTTTCTCTTTCGGAGAGAGGCTGCGCGTGCTGGAGCTGCACGGCGACACGCTCGATCGCCTCTCTTCTCGGCCCAATCGCTTTTGTTTACTCACTGCCGCGCGAGGCTGTCGCTGCAGCGGTGAGAGCTGCACGGACGGGGCTCGATGGTCGTCGTCGTCGGTGTTGTTTCGCACCTTCGCTGCCTGACGCCACGCTGCAACTGGCACCGATGCGTGTTCGATGGTGCTGCGGCGGCGCTCGCCGGCCCACGACAGCGGAGAATCGTCGAGCGGCGGAGACGGAGCCCGTCGCTGCGGCGATGCTTGGGCAGTGCCTCTTTCATGCGACGGCCGATCTTTACGGAATGGCGGTCGAGAACCATCGTTGTGGAAGTGGTAGCTGTCGGGCTGCTCAGGTGGGGCGTACGCGAGAGATGGAGGCGCTAAAAGCTGCAGCGGTATCGATGCTGGCGCTGCCGTACGCGGCGCATCGAAATCACTCCCGATGCTGGCGATTGGCATGGGGTGCTGTTGCTGCTGCTGCTGCAGCGTTAGTTCGAGCTGCTGACGCTCGACCATGTTTGTCAGTGCGCCGAGCTCGTACTCGCGAATACGCTCCTTGTGGCGCTGCGCGTGCAGGGTGGCGTGAAGGGCGATGGTTTCCTGCATGGAGGCGACCATAAACTGCACCTGCTCCGCTATGGTCTCCTCCGGCACCCCGGCACGGATGCAGTTGTCGATGAAGCTGAGGATGAGGGATCGATGGCTCTCCGGCTCTACGTGGTAGCCGTGCCCGCTGGTGTACGACGGCTCTCTCGTGGACGCTTGCTGCAGCGATGCGCTTGCTCTCTCTGTCCCATGACCGGCTTGTCGTCTTGCATCCGCGTAGGAGTGAGTGGGCGGTTGTCCACGGCGCAGGACGCTGTCCTCCGCGACGCACGCATCCCCCGTGGTGGACGAAGGTGGTGTGCTGCTTGCGTTGGTGAGGGAAGAGGACGCACGTGGTAGTCGAAGGTGCGTGGTGGGTGTGCGACGGGGCACGTCCGTCGCCTCTCTGCGTGTGTGGCGGCTGTTGTACTGCGATGCAGCAATGCTTGCCAGCGGGGGTGGAGGCGCGTCTTCAGCCGTGGCTGTCGTGAGCTGCTCGAGCAGCGCAGCGCGATACGCACGCGGGTTCAACATGTAAAAATCTAAAGCAGCGGAGTTGTACAAGTCTAAAAAAAAAAGAAGAAAAAAGCAGTCGTGTGTATTTATGTAAGGCGTAGTTCCTGCAGTGAAAAACAACAACAATAACAACAATGATGCGTCGTGTAGGAGCCACGCGTTCTAATGACCTCTAATTCGGTGATCTGTCACGGGGTGTCAGTAATCTACTTTGGCTTTCAATTGCGGTGTAAAGTGAAAGTGGTTCGGTTTCATCCGGACGGGTTTTCGATGGCACTCAATTGGTCACGTACATGCGTGCTGCCGTCTCCAGCTGGTGGGGGAGGAGGGAGAGATGAGGAATGGGCGTGAGTGTGGGATAAGAGAAGTCGCTGCTTCAACACCTTTTTCCCCTTTCAATAGTTCAATAAACAGCAACAACCAAGAAGTGTCTTTTCTTCCCTCGAAAAATGCCGAGCAGAAATCTGTCGAGTCTTCCCATGAAAGTGGAAGTGCTTCTCTTTTGCCGTGCTGCACTGGAGAGCACATTTCAGCTTTTTCCTTTTTTTTTCGCACAGAAGAACGACGTTCCTCGCTTCTCATCAAACTCGCCAAGTAGCAGTCGATACCATAAGAAAAAGAAAAAACACACAGACAAACAAACTTTCAGGCAAACAGACAAAAGAAGCAGTACTAGACATACAGAAGTGTACACGTTCCAGAAAAAAGAACCAACACCTGTTGCTCTCTTCTCTTCTTTTGATTTCTTCCGCCCCCACTGCCCTAAAACCAAAGAAATGCCCTCACGTCAGCAGCTCCTTTGAGTACACGGACTCGCGGATGAGCACTGCTTTACGCATGATGGCCGCCGTGTCAATGCGGGGCAGGTGCTCCAGGCAGTACAGCAGCTCCGTCTTCTCCGCCTCGATCAGCACCTCCGTCATGGCCGACAGCGTGGCGAGGCAGGCGTACGGGTGCAGCCCCATCGCCTGGTGTTCACTCTTGTCCGCCAAGTAGTAATCCCAGAGCGCAAAGACGTCGTCTGGGTGCATGCGACCAGCGAAGAAGCTCGTCAGCAGACTCGGCACCCACTCCCAGGTCGTCAACCCCTCCGCGGTGAAGTGCTCGTACAACGGGAGCAGGGTCGCACGGAAGAGCATGAGGAAGTTTGCGCAGTGCGTCTGCAGCGCCTGCTCGCTCTGCAGAATGTTTCGCCCCTGCGCAAGCAGCTGGTAGAGAGCGTTGACGGTGAAAAAGGTGTCGCGTGCGGTGCTCGCGATGAGGTCGAGCTGGCGGACAAACAACACGAGGAGCTGCACGTGGTCGATGGAGACGGCGCTGTACATCACCTGCAGCGCAGCCACCGTCGACTCCATCTTGGCCCGTTGGCGCACGTCCTGCGCGTAGGGCGGCACGTGGCGCAGCGCCGTCAAGCTCTCCTCCCACGCGGCGAGCGTCGCAGACGGGGTGCACGACAGCACCGTAGAGGAGCCGCGGTAGGTGAAAGGCAGCAAAAGAAGGCCACCGCTGCCATCCGCGTCGTCGCTGCTCGGGCCGCTCTGCAGAGGGCCGCTGAGGCTCGCCGCACCCACCGCGGCCGCCGTCGAGGAGGCCGAGAAGGCAAGCAGCGTCTTCAGCGCATTCATCGCGGCGGCTTTTCCATTGGACCCGCGGCCGCCACCACCGCCACCACCGCCGGCGCCACGGCGGTCGTCGTCGTCGTCGTCGTCGCAGCCCCACATGCGGGCGTAGGCGCTCTGCAGCAGCTGGAAGTCCTTGTCTTGCTGCTCCTCCATCGTCATCTCACTCGACTTATCGGTGAAGGCGACACCGAGCAGGTAGCGGTAGACAACACCGCGGTACGAGGGTGGGATGCCCATGCGGGATGCCTCGCGCAGCTTTTCGAGGTTGACCGCCACTTCAGCGTCGAGGAGTTCCTCAAAGGTGCGGCCTTGGCTGGCCACGCCGTCATCTTCATCGGCGGTGCGGGGTGTCTGCACGAAGGGGCCGTTGGGTGAGTGGGCCACAGGGGAGTAGTGCGACGTCATCGATGAACGTGAAAGGAGCGTGCACGAGAGATCGGTGTAGCTCTTTTTATTTTTTACTGGTTTTGATCGTGGTTCGCGGTGGAGGAGTGTGCGCCGCACTGTTAATACGGAAAAAGGATTTACACAGGTAGATAGACGCTGCACAGAAGAACCGGTGTGTATGTGTGTGTGTGTTTGTGTGGGAGGAGCGGAAGGTGAAACGGAGTCCTACGAGGCTGCACGGTGACGAACACTCTATTCTGTTTGATGGTCTTTTCACCACTGCGTTTTGCGCTCTGATGTCCTAAAAGAGGCGCCGCTGCACTTAAAATCTATTTTTTTTGTTTCTTTACCAAGAGAATCTCTCGATGCACACGGTGATGTTGTTCTCACTGAAATTGTAGAAGTGCGCTGCCGGTGTAGTTGAAACACGAAAGTGGGATGGCTACGCTGGCGTCTGATCTGCGGACGCTGCGCTGTGTCTCTCCACAGGCACACGAACTGCGAGCACTAGCCTTTCTCTGCAGGTTGCTTTTCTGTTTTTCCGTTTACTTAACAAATCTCATTATCACACAAAGTAAGTGAAGAAGAAAGAGAGTCCAATAATAAACAAAATATAAAAACACCAACAACGGCGCCTACGAACCTCCATCACACGATGTGAGAAAGGAAAACAACAACAACAACAACAACAAAAGAAAAAAAAAGGGTAGGGCCACCGAGAGAACGCGATGGAAAAACATCAATCTGCTTGCCGCAGCAGTGGTCCAAATACGAACTCTTTCTCTCTCGCACAAATCACGTGAGGAACCGCAAACAGTGACAACAACAATAACAACAACTTTAAGAAGCAGGCGGTGACGGCCCTGCTTACGCGCTGCCCAGACGGTTGTTGTACTCACGGCGGAAGGCCGTAGGAGGCAGCTGCCACACGTGCTCCTTCACCGCCACCGCCACCTCCTCGTTAAAGAGCTTCTTCGCGTCCTTCACCAACTCCTCCCGCTTTTCGGCAAAGCTGCCGTCGACGTCGCCGTAGTAGTGGTCCGCCAGGATCTGCTTCTCCGAGGCGATGGCGATCATCTGGAAGAGCGAGAGGACGACAGCGGCGGAGTAGATGGGCCACAGCCGCTCCTGCGTCCAGCCCCACACGGCTTGTGCAGCACCGAGGGTCGTGGTGAGAAACTTGTTGATGTTGTACTTCTCCATAAAAGCGGACATTTTTGAGTGTGTGTGTGTACTTGTGTCTGTATGACGTGATCTGAGAAGCCAAAACAAAAAAAGTGAGACCGCTTAAACTATGTGAAGAATGAAGTCGAGGGAGAGAGACGAGATACGACTCTTGAGATGAAAAACCTGCACAACGCATGAAAGAAAAACGGAGGAAAGAGAGAGAGAGAGAGAGAGAGAGAGATGAAGAAGAGAAGGAGCGACCGTAACGAAAAAAAGACAGCAATCGCGCACTTGACGACAATGCGATTTGAGCAGAAGTGAAAACCGGACGCACGCATTAAACGAACATCGAGTTTCACGCTTAGTGTGTTATTCTTTTTTTTTTGTCCTTAGCGCAGCTGGAAAAGGACATCGAGAAGGGGCTTCTAAACAGCTATGATTGTGGAGTTGAGATGCACAACAGTGCTGGTGAGATCTATCTATGTGAAAACAACAACATCAACAACGACAACAGAAGAAGACATGTAAACCAAAAAGGGAGCTCCGCTCAAAAGTCATCGTCGTAGAGGGACACGACGACGTACTTGGCCACGCCAACCACGACACAAAAGCTGCGTGCACGGCTCAAGCTCACCCGCAAGGGCACACTCTCCATCCCCGTCACCTGACACAGCGCAGCGCGCGCGGCCTCATCCGCGCCATCCGCTGCCGATGCCGCGTTGCCACTTTCTAGTCCCTCTTCCTCCTTTTCTTCCTCGTCACCTTCGTCGTCATCTTCTTCCCGCTCATCTGCAATGACCAGCTCGCCATCATCCCGCACCACGGCGATGAAAAACGGCGCGTTGGTGCGCGCAGCATTTTCCTTTTGCATCGCACTTGGAGACAAGACTGCCGCTGGTTGACAGATGAGCACGTGACGGTCGTCCTCGAGAAAGCCGTACCAGCTGTTGGTGAAGGCGATGTTTCTGTCCCTCGTGAAGTCGGATTTAAGAAACTTCTCCATCGCTGACGTCTTCACGTCTGCCGCGCTGAGCGGCTGTAACGTACAGGCGGCTTCAGTGATCTCGTCGTCCTGTTGTTGCTGCTGGTGCTGTTGCTGATCTGCTGCGACGGCTTCTTCGTCATGCGTCGAGTGCGTGACGTGGTCGGCATCGCCTGTGGCGTTCCTCATCTCCAAGGCACAAGAAGAGAGGCGGAGAGACCCAACCAAGCCAGACACCCGCATTGAGGACTGCGCCGCGTGCAGCTTCGCCGACTGTGACGCAATACGAGGCCCCGCTGTGGCCCCTATGCCAAGGAAGTCGTCGTCATCGTACGCAGACAAGTCGTCCAGCTCTGCTTCTTGCTTCGCGCAGCGCTGACCAGTTTCTTCGTTCTCATCGCCGCTCGCACCGTGGGAGGGCTGCTCTTGTCTCTCCGAGACGTGCGAGTCCGCACCATCATCGTCGCTGCCGTCCTCCCCATTTCCTTCGCTGCTTTGGTCTGCGTCCGACGACGCACCTGCGGCATCGCTGTCGTCGGCCACCACGCAGCACAGCAGCTGCCTTTCTGGGCTCGCTGCGCTTGCCATGGCGATGACGCTACACGGGACTGCGGTGCCAAAAGATGCGGCAGACGCTGGAGGGTCCACACGACAGATGGCGCTGCACCGCTCTGCGTACTGCGTGAGCTGTGCGTACAGCTCTGCTGCGTCAGCATCGTAGTTGCTGGCACCGGCTGAAAACGACGACAGCGCCTTCCCGTCCTTCGTGAAGATGAGCCCCGTGGCTGCCCCGTGCACCTTCAGCATTTGAATGAGAAAGTCATAGAGCGCCGGCTGCTGCGTTGCGCTGACGGGGACTTCGTCAATCAGCACGGGCTGTGCCGGCGGTGGCTGCAGCACCGGCGCTGGTGAGCCGCCGCGAGGGTCCGCACTCGGCGACGACGCGTCGTGTCGATCCTCCTCCGCGTAGGCCGCCGCAGCTGTGCCTGCATTCGACAGCACGTTGCCCATATGGAAGTGCGTGCCGCTCTCCCAGTAGGTGGACTGCTGCAGCACCCACAGCGCCAGATCGCGTGCACACTCGCCCTCGCACGTGGCCTGCCGCAAGAAGGCCCCGTACCGACAACGCAGCGCACCGATACGGGCCGCAAGACCTCCACTAGATATCGGATTGTCTGAAGGAGCAGCAGCGCCGCTCTCCACGGTGTACGCGGCGTACGCCATCGCTGCCTCGCAGCAGCGGTAGCACACGCGCGTCACTTCGTAGATCACGGTGCGCAGCATCTTCGCGAGCGCTTCAAGGTCCTCTGCCAGCTCTGCCCGCCTCAGCGTCTGCTTGGCGTACTTGTACAGGGCGATGGGGTCTGGGTCAGTCACCTGCGCCACCACAGCACTGGACAGCAGCGAGGCGGCGCTGGGCAGACCCAGGTGGGCCAACACCTTCCCCCGCAACACGCCGTACCACCCGTGCAGGGCCTTCTCGTACGTCTCCTGAGCGAGTCGTGCGTACTCGCGGACGTGGCAGAGGGCCAGCCACGGCGGCGTTGTCAGCGCTGTCAGCCGTGACTGCAGACACGCTTCAAGCAGCAGCTGCGTGGACGGCTGTACCGACGGTGCAACGCGTTGCGTCCCGGCCGCTGAAAACGAGGGCACAGCGCTCGTTGGAGCAGCGCTAGCGACGGTGAGGTAGAGGCGGTGGTGCTGCTCCGTCGCAGGTCGCACGGGGTCGATGGCAGTGTCACCAAAGGAGATGAATGCCGCAAGTTTACGATGATCCCTGCAGCCTTTCGCCAGACGGGCCGCCGCGGCACCAGCAGCGGTGTCGCGGTCCCACGCGCACTGGCGCCACTGCAGGTCGTCCACCTTTACGTCTTTCCATGACAGATTGCCCTCTGCAAAGAGCGTGGGCAGCGCCAGCGGCACTGCGTAGACTTCGTAGAGTCCGCCCACAAAGCAGCGCAACACACCGTCGCCACCCAACACGCTGAGCAACGAGACGAGCGTCGTGCCGGCTCCCTGATCCCGTCCGTGCAGCAATGCGCCATCGCCGCTGCCGCTGCTCTTCTGAAAATCCACCTTCTCTGCCTCCGCCACACCAGTCTCAGCATTCACGCCCGCTGCACCGTCCACGGGGCCCTGCATCGCCTCATCCAGCAGCGCCGCGGTCACCCCAAGACGCACCGGCAGACACCGCGTCTGCACATCAGCGGCCATCCTTGTCAGCTGCGCGGCCGCGAGGGAGGGCACGCCACACCAGGTCATGGCCAGCACAGGACAGTCCGAAGGGAGGGTGGAGGCCACCCAGGGCACCGTGGTGGGAAAGGAGGACGAAGCGGTGGGGGAAAACGGAGATGCCAGGGCAGGAGAGGCAGCGGCAGCGGGGGAGACAGGGGCGGCGGAGGTCGGCGCACCGCCAGCAGCAGCGGCGGTTGTAAAGACGCGTGCCAGGGTGCCTCCCTCCACGTCAAAGATGAGGAGGAAGCCCGACGGCACGGCCAAGGTGAAGAGACGACCAGACGGGGACCAGCAGCAGTGGTAGAACTCCGCCCGGTGCTGCTGCTGCTGCTGCTGCTGCTGCTGCTGCTGCAACTGTTCGCCGTCAGAGGCGTTGCCTCGCCCTTTCTCAGGTGGTTGAAACGGTGTCAGCGAGAAGGTGAAGACGGTGGTGAGGGTGGTGGAGCGGTAGACCGTTACGCCGCTGACGGTGACAAGGCCGAAGAGGTTGGCGCAGGGGCACGCACTCACCGCCAGGATCGGCTCCGCCGTCGACTTGGAATGCAGCAGCCTCATGTTGTGGGGTGACGTAAGAGAGGACTCAGGGGCTGAAGCGGCGATTAGGATAGAAAGAAAGAAAGAAAAAAAAGGCCGTGATATCTAAATGCTGAGAACAGAAAAAAAAGGTGTGTGAGAGGGCAGGGGAAAGCGTCCAAACCGGTAACGCAAATTCCAGTACCTTTGCGTTGCGTGCGTCTATGTGTTCTGTGTCTATATGTTGCATTTAAACGCGCAATGCGGTCAAACGAAGGAAAGGAAGCAGCGAGAGGCAGTGATTGAAAAGCAAGCAAAGCAAAAAAAAACTGCAAAGTAAAACGCGTTGCTTCACAGAGTAATAAACTTCTCTTTTATTCAGTCAGCATTACTGGCAATTCACACGTTAAACGTGCGTTGCCTCCGCCCCTTGCAAGGCGCATCTTCAAACAGTCAAAGCTGCACGTGGTGCTCTTCTCTGTCTCGTGTTTCGTGTACGTTAAATTGAACACTCTTATTGTTCTTTTTATTTTTGTGTGTGTGTTTTCTTTTGTTTTAACGGTGTTATGGATCGTGCGTGTGCAGTTTCACCACAATTCGCAACACTTGTTCTTCCATTTCGCGCGTCTGCTCCGCCCCCCTCTCCCTCACTGCCCCTTTGCCTTCCACAGCGTCCAAATCCCAGTACACTCCATCAGACGGCACCGCACGCCGTCGTCATCCATCGTCAGCCTCGCCGACATCTTCTCCCCGAAGAAGAAGCGCACCATGCGCTCTGCCTCCGCCCGCGTCGCAAACTCGTAGTCCGTGCGCACCCAGGTCCGCGTAAAGCCAAAGTGCTCCTCCAGCCGCTGGGTGTAGGTGTTCTGCCGCGTCGGCTCCGTCGACCCGTTGCCGAGTGTTTCGAGAATCACCAGCGCAGCGTCGGACTGCGATGTGTCGAGGTGCGCCAGCATTGCCTGCACCGCTGCATCGACGGCGGCGTGCCAGTGGTCCTCGCCCCACTGCATCCGCATCACGTAGGACAAGGACCAGGCACACGTCATCAGCGTGCAGCGCGGGTGGTGCGTGGCGGCGAGGAAGCCGTCTTGGATAGCCTGGAAGGGAACGGGTCGGACGCACAGCTCCAACTCTGATAGAGGGAAAGCGTTCGAGCTGCTCGCAGGTGCATCTTTCTCACTGCTTGACACCGTTTTATTGCCTTCGACATGCTTCGCGCAGAGTTGGACGGGCAGCGGGAGAAGTGGAGTCGGCGAAGCACCGGTAGCAGAAGAAACAGTGACCGTCGTCGCGACTGGGTACAGCGACACACCGCTGTAGTGGCCGGACTGCGCTGCGGTGCGCACCGTGTTCAGCAGACACCGCTTCAGCATCGCTACCTCGCTGTCGTAGGCGTAAATCGCCCGCACCGCCGCGTGCTGCGCCACCACCGTCTCGATGCGGCCGGTGCCACACCCGAAGTCCGCCACACGCAGCCACGGCAGCGGCCTCTCGTGTGATGCACGTGAGGACGACACCGTACGCTCCATCCGTCCGATAACGTCATTTAGCAGTACTGCCTGCACCGCAGTGCAGTTGTGGTGCTGCATGAGGAGATCGTAGGCTTCTGGGAAGCGACGGTACATTTCCAGTGTGCCCACCTTGAAAGGTGGAATAACAGCATCCACGCTGTGCAGTGGGGTGGCCGTGCTTTTGTCGTGCGTGGTGTTACTGCTGGTACTAGTCGGCGCATCAGCCGCCAACAGACGCTGCTCTGAAGTCCAGATCTGTTGCACCTCTTTCTTAAGTCGCGCACTCAGTAGCGCACTGCTTGTCAGAATCGCCTCCGGTGCGAGCGCGGACGACGGGGACGGCTGCGCGGCGTGTTTTGGCGTGCCGTGACGCGCTGGTACCGCGGGTCGTGTACCCGACTCAACTTCCGCCTTCGACCTCTTTGTTGGTTGCGCATCTGCAGTGGTGCGAGAGCTGGTCTCAGTGACCCTGCTGGCTGACGCAGAGGCGGATGCCACCGGCTGCTGTGGAGTCGCGGAGATGCCGTTGAACTCCATTCTTCGTTTTTCCCTTTCGTCAACAAGAAAAAAAAGAAAAGGTGGATTTGCAGAGTCGAGCAAAGGTGCAAGATGGGAGGCAAGTGATAAGATGGCGCAAGAACGTGAATACGGTGTTTCGTTCACCAACGCGTGTAGTACATAAAAAAAAAGGCTTTTCTTTTTTTCTCAAGGCACTGACGTTCTCCATCGCTCAATTAGAGGGGGAGAGAGGGAGAGCAAAATGCACCGTAACAGTTTCGAAGCGAGAACGCTTTGTCGACAACGGTCAAGACCTGAGAATCTTGCACAAAGGAAAATGCACTATTTGACCTGTGATTTCTATTTTTCTATGGAAGCTGATCAGCACCATCAAAAGAAGTGGTCATGTGTCAGACATGACCAAAGCAAATGATGTAAAAAAAGGAAAAAAGGAACCAGTCAAGAAAGCGGAAAAATCAACAACCGCAAACACCGTGAAAAGCGCATCACCCTTTCCCGCCACTTTAACTTACCGCACACGGTGCAGGAGAGTGCGCTGCTTACGCCACTCCAGCTCCTCACGCTTCACCATGGCGTACAGAGCGCGCTCCACCAGCTTCGCATCGAAGCCCATGCGGGCCAGCTCCGCCAGCAGACGGTGGTGCTCCACTGTTGCCCCGATGGCGACGCGGCGGCGCAGCGCCTCCTCCACCCGCAGCACCAACTCACTCTGCGCCTCCGTCAGCGTCTGATCTGCGACGCCGCTTTTGATGGCGTCGACCGTGGCGATCTTGAACAGCTTGATCGCCTCCTCCGCGTCGCTACGGCTGGCCAGCACATCGAGACGCATCCGGGCCATGGATTCCGTAATACGGACCAAGCTCTCCAGCTGACGGGCGGTGATCTGGATGATGGGTGTCTTGTTGCTCGACCCACCACTCCCGCCATTGCCCATCGCGCCGATCGCCTCGAGGGTGCGTTGGTGGGCATCGCGGCGCACCTGCACGTAGAAGTCCAACAGCACCTTCATCGCCTCCTCCGAGATGACCGGGCGACAGGTGGCGCGGGCGTACGAGATGTACTTCGTGAAGAAGCCGCGCTCGACCACCTCAGCCCCGCCGTGGCCGGCCGCCGACGACGAGGCGGCGGAGCTCGTCGCACCGCCTCCGCGTACACTCGCCCCCGCTCCACCACGTCGGCCACCACCACCACCACCGCTGTTGGCGCTCTTGTGCAGTCCGATGACGTGGTGTGCCAGCCGCTGGTCGGTCTCTGGGTTGCGCGGGTCGATGACTTTGAAGATGAGGTCGAAGCGGGACAAGATGGAGCTCTGGAAGTCCATCTGGTCCTCATTCGAGCGTAGCGGGTCATAGCTGCCTAGTGTCGGGTTTGCCGCCGCGAGCACCGAGGTACGGCTGTTCAGCATCGTCGTGAGGTTTGCCTTCGCGATGGAGATGGTCTGCTGTTCCATGGCCTCGTGGATCGCGACCTGGTCTTGATCGCGCATCTTATCGAACTCGTCGATGCAGACCACGCCTCCGTCCGCCAGCACCATCGAGCCGGCCTCCAGCACAAAGTCGCCGTTGCCGTTTGAGATGACCGACGCGGTCAGACCGGCCGCGCTGCTGCCCTTGCCGGAGGTGTAGATGCCAATCGGGGCGACCTTCTCCACAAACTTGAGCAGCTGCGATTTAGCGGTGGACGGGTCACCGATAAAGAGAACGTTCATGTCTCCACGCAGAAAGTTACTGCCGTTGCGCTTACGGGTGCCGCCGAAGAGCAGACACACAATCGACTTCTTCTGATCCTCCAGCCCAAAGATGGCCGGGTCGATGCTGGCGGACAGCTTCGCGAACACGTTGCCCTTCTTTGCAAAGGCCTTGAAGGACGCTTCTTCCTCGGGCTGCCACGTCATCGTTGAGCGCGACCGCACCCGCGATGAAAAGTTCTGGTTGACGCTCACCACCGCGCAGCTCGCGTCCTGCGTGCTGCGGAACATCAAACCAACACAGCGGAGGTACTGTGCACGCAGCCCCGCAGCTGCGCGGCCTTTGCCGCCACCTCGCGTGTTCTCGAAGCCGCCGCGCTTCTCCTGGACGGAGACGACGCCGACGAGCTGCACACGCGAGCCGGGGCTGATGCGGTCGACGAGGTAGCGATCCACCACCACCGTCAGATGCCGCGGCAGCTCTCCGGTGGGCACGTCCTCCGGCAGCTCCTGCAGCTTGATGATCTGCTGGTCCTCATACTCGCACTCCATGGGGAGCAGCACGTACGGGTTCGGGCGACACTTCCCGCTCGCTGCACCGCCGCCACCCATGCCACCACCACCCCCGCCGCCAGCCCCGCCTCCGGCCCCGCGGCCGCCGTTCTCCATGCACTGCGGTGGCAGATCGATGGAGCGGCCACCGTTAATGTACGTCTTGCTGCGGCAGCTGGTGCACTGGATGGCTGCCCGGACGCACCGCGCGTGCGTGGAGCTGGACTTGACGACGATGCCACTCACGCAGACCAGCTGCGCGACGGTGGCTTGGGCGAGGTTGCGCAGCGCCGTCGGCGGCACCGCCCAGAACAGCTGGACCTGAATGGTGGTTTCACGGGAGTAGGCAGGAAAGAGTTTCCGCTCCCGCGCCAGCTCCCACACGGCGTGCTCCATCAGCGGCAGTGCTCGGGTTGGGTTGTGCTGCACGGCACCGAAGAGTACGCCGCTAAACTGCTGCAGGTGCGACATCTGCAACTCGACGTAGTGCAGCCCAGCGGAGAGGTTCTTGCGCAGCATGTCCATGTAGAGGAAGACGTGATGGATGCGAAACTGCGTGATGAACTCCTTGGCGAGCAGGCGGATGTCCGTGCCGGCGTCGCTCTCCCCGTCCACGCTGCCACCGCCACCGAAGCCGTCACCGGCAGCGGCGCCACTGCCGTGGAAGTTTGTGACGTGCACCGCCCCGAGATCCGACTGCATTTTTTTTTTTGTGTGTGTGTTGTTGTTGTTGTGAGAGCTGTAAAGGTTGGTGCTGATGCTCTACTCTAAAGAGAGAAAAAAAAAGCTTTTTGTGTTTTCTATGCGTACAGAAAGGAAAAAAAAAAGACAGGGCGTGGAGGCAGCGTTCTATGGAATGCGGCAAACACACCTCACAAACGGTAAAGTAAGTGTGTTGGTGTCGTAGATATGGTGAGTGCTAAGTCACACACCCCGAAACACGTATGCCAGTCTTTCTATAGTGTGATGAGCAGAACTCACTTTAGGTAGAGGAGTCTAGTATCTGTTTGTCAGACTGATTCAGCTTTAGAAAGGGAAGAAAGGGAAAAAGACCATATGGAACGAAAAAAGGTTTTTTTTTTCATTTGCCATGGAAACACCAGACAAAGCATGCCGCATGTCATCAATACCTTCACCCTCAAAGAGGCGACTCGGATGCGCTAAACTGTTACCATCGCTTTCTTTGGCTGAGAGGCAGTGGCCAACGCACGACAGTCGAACAACAAGAGTGACGTCTATCTAAGCCCACGTACCACACGTTCATTTTCGTTTCAACTGGATACCGCACATTTGTATTGCATTGACTCTAACAAAGAAGAAGCTTAAAACAAAACAAAACAAAAAAGGAGGGAAAAAACAGAAATGTACAATCAACAATAAAACAAAGCCCTTCCCAAAAAGGTCCAATCATCTGCACGCTACGTGTTGTGCCTTGCAGGGCTCATCCCCGCTCAAAGCCCCGCTGCCGAGTCCAGCAGCTCTCGCGGGTACTCGTCGAACGGCGCTTTGCCACTTAGAATCAAAATGCCGTGATCCAGCACGCCGTTCATGGCCTTCTCCACCAGCAGCGGCAGCAGCCACACCGTCCCCGCCTCGGAGCTCGAGTACGGCAGGTGATGGTAGCGCACCATCTCCTGCACCGCGAGCCGGTTCTCGCACCCGTGCGTCACGTAGTACTTCACCACCATCAACAGCGCAATGCGCTGCCGCGCCAGCAGCAACGCGTTGTGCACGCCGATCTGCACAAAGAAAGGGCCGTGCATCTTCAGCGCTGCGTCGAGCAGGTCGAGCCGTGACGTCTTCAACGCATTCACCACATCGATGAGCTGCGGCACATCGAGGGCAATGCGGTCCTGATCAGAGGGCAGCCGGCCCAGCGCGAGCTCCGCTGTCAGCAGCTTTACCTCTAGCACGCGCTTGTTCTGCGGTGGGGCGTCGGGCGGGTAGACGGCGAGGGCCCTCGCCAGCAGCTCCGCCGCTTCCTGCACCTGACGCATGCGCAGCGGCTGCCGCAGCAGGGCACAGGCGCGGCGGTAGTACAGCATGCAGCGCTCCGCCAGCGCAGACGGCAGCGACTCGTGGAAGGCGGCGACAAACAACTCCACATCCTCGTTCATCGGCGCGTCCACGGCGATCATCTCACTCACGAGGTAGGCGAAGCTGTGCACCATGCTTTCCTTCTCCCGCGAGTCGTAGGTGAGCAGCCAGCGTGGGGCCTTCTCCGCGGTGGCGCTGCTTGGCACGAGCTGCACTGCGGCCGCCTTCACGCGGCGGTTTAGCACCGCAAAGAGCTTCGACGTGACGGCGTTCAAATTCGACTGCACCGTCGCCACGCCCCGCGCGTTGGCCTCGTCAAAGACGGTCCGCACGCGGCGCAGCACCACCGGCAGGACGCTGTAGGGCGGTGCGTCGCCCTCGCCGCCACGCTGGAAGACACTCTGCAGCAGCTCACTGAGCTCGTTCGCGTAGTGGCAGGCGTCGGTCAGCGCCTCGGCTGGGTGGTCGCGCAGACCCGCCTTGTACGCCACCAGGTCTGCTCGAGCAGAGGCCAGCGCAGCGCTGCCTACCGGTGCCACGAGGGTGGAGACGATGGTGTTCAGATAGGTGCCGAGCGCGAAGAGCGCCACCCACACCTCCCCAGGGAAAGGCAGCGAGCTGGTGGAGGCACCCGTCTTCCCTCCCCCGGCGAGGATCGGCCGCACCTGCGTCTGCCACACCGCCAGCATCTCTCCTGCGGTCTTGCCAAAGTCACCCGACACGCCTTCACGACCCGCGACACCGAAGAAGGCCTGTTCCAACGCCTCTGCGGTGCCGGCCTCGCGGCTGGCGGAGGAGCCAGACACACCCATGGCGGCAGAGGACGCGAGCTGCAGCAGAAACGACTTGCAGACACGTGCGGCGAGAGACCACTGCTTCTCATCTGCCGGCAGCGTCGGCACGGCGAGCTTCTCCAGCCTGGAGACGGAGGTGGGCATCTGCTGCTGGTGCTGCTGCTGCGGCGGCTGGTGTTGCTGCTGTGCGTGCCGTGGCGCAGGGATCGCAAAGGACGGTGTCTGGCGATCCTCCGCAGCGGCGCGGGAGCCCGCGGCACTGCAAGGCGGTGACGGCGAGCGACCACGACGGCGATCAACGCGGCCGCGATGACCGCCGTGTTCACGGCCGTGCTGACTCATATCCCCGGCACCGCCGCCACCACCTCCACGACCACCGTGCGCGCCATCCGCCGTGGTTGCGCGGAACTCTGGCGGAGGTGCGGAGGAGTTCCCACTTGCAGCGCCAAACACTGACTTGGCCAGGGGAGCAGTCGCAGCGCCAGCAGGCGTCGACCCGAAGGCACTCGTCGTCGTGCCGGCAGTGGTCGTGGTGGTGGTGGTCGATGTGGAGGGTTTCGACTCGCCTCCACCTAGCAGAAATGCCGACGTTGGCGGCGCTGTGGTCGGCACCGACGGCTTGTGATCGCCTGCAAAGGCTGAAGGGACAGCAGGAGGTGGCATCACTGGGGCGACCGTCGCAGAGTGCGACGGTGCTGGAGCGCCAAAAGCACTCCTGCTCGTATCGGTGCCAATGGCTGTTGTAGAGGGAACAGTCGCAGCAGACGCAGCACCAAAGGGCGACGCCGTGAACGCTGGCGGTGGTGCTGCAGCCGTTGTCGTGTTGGGAATTCCCCGAATACCACTACTACTGCTGGTAGCAACGGTTTCCTTGCGGTCCGCGTTTGTGTTGGCAAAAGCTGGAGGTGGCGGTGCGGAGGTGCCAAACGCATTCGCAGAGGGCACGGCTGGTGTCGTGCTCGTCCCTGCAAAACGCGACGTCTGCGGTGCGCCAAACGCCGGTGGGGGCGGTGGTGTCACAGCTGGCGTTGCAGGACGGCTGCTGCTGGCGGTGTTTTTGTCACCTGTTTTAGAGCTCACGTCATTTGCCAGCGCAGGCAGCTGACCAAACGGTGCGCTGAAGGAACTGTTCGCGCTGCTGAACGCCTGCATCGATCCTCGGATTGGTGGATGGCCACGGCCGTCGAGGACGCTGCTGCTGCTGCTGTTGCTCCTGCTCATGTCTCGCCCCACGCTCCTCTCCATTGCCGGCACAATAGACGGCGCAGCGGCGTTGAAAGAGGAGGAAAAGGCTGGCGGTGCACCGCCCGCGCCGATGGCACCTCCAAACGGTGTCGATCTGCCGAGCACAGACCCACTGCTGCTGCTGCTGCTGTTGTTGTTGTGGTTCAAATGCTCTTGACTCGCTGCAAAGTGACTAGTGTTGGTCTCTCTGGGCAGGACACTGTTGTCGTTGTTCTTCGAAGCTCCAAGGCTATTGTGGAACGGTGTCGATGTCGCGGGTGCTGCTTTGATGTCCTGCTTGCGATGCTGCTGCTGCTGCTGCTGCTGCTGCTGTCGCGATCGCGGCTGCGGTGGGACAACACCACCTCCAAACACCGCGTTGCTTCGCTGATTTCCATCAGAGATCTCAGAGGGTTTGCTCTCTTGGTTCGGCGTCACCAAGACACTGGTGCTGTTTCTTGCGTTGCTCGCACTTGCATTGCTCATCGTGCTGGTGCTGATGCCGCCCCCACCGCTGAAGGGCCCTGTGGGGCCAAACGAGCGATCACCGCCGAAGACGGGCACGGCGACTGCCGGGGCAGCAGGCGCGTATGCCGGCGGCGGAGGAGGCGGTGCTGTTGCTGCTGCAACGGATACAGAGGGTGCGCTGGATGCTCCACCACCAGAAAGAACACCCGCCGACCGCATCGCGTTGCCGCTGTGGTTCATCCCACCACCACCACCACCAAAAACAGGTGTTGCGGTGAGGGGGACTGCCGCCCCTTGGCTGCCGCTGAGGTTCACATTGCTGATGCCGGCGTTGCCGAACACCGGCGGAGCACTGCTGGCAAGCTGAAGCCGCCACTTTTGCCTCCCAAGACCGGTGGCGCGGAGGTGCCGAGAATACCGCCGCTTGTGTTGGCTGGG
>AUXI01000250.1:0-29739 GCA_000482105.1 Crithidia acanthocephali | reverse complement strand
TATATATATATATATATATATATATATATATATATAATTATTAGCTTGCCAGACGGAAGTGTAGGAAAGTGAGGGATAAAAAAGAAAAGAAAAAGAAACAGCTGAGTGAAAGGCATCGAAGCCACGCGATCAAGAAACAAATAAATGATATTGTGCTTCCCCGGTGGAAATGAAAACGTATGTTATTCACTACACTTTTCCCTGTCCTTCTTTTAACCCTCCGTCTTTTTTTTTTTTGGCTGTTTTACGAACAAAGCTATTTACCGTCTCTTTCTCTTTCGACTCGTGTGTCTGCACAGCGTCCGCGCTCTACTCAACACTCCTCAGCTCGTCTCTCATCATTGGTCGTAGTACCTCTCACTTACACCACACCCATTCACCTGCCCGCAAAAATGTCCGTTGCCGTTGCCACGTTGACGACCTACATGGCCGCGACCGACTCGCGCGATAAGATGATCAAGGGTGCCGGCTGCTTCTTCAAGATGGTTGGTGCGCTGAACGCCAACCCGAACTTCATCAAGACTGGCGCCGCCATGTCGGATGCTCGCTGCATCATGCGCATGCTGTCGTGGCTGGGCAACGTGCAGAAGATCAGCGACGCCATGGAGAAGCGCATCGTCCAGCCTCGCGATGTCCTCTACGTCCTGCGGGTCCTCTTCGATGGCATCTTCAGCCTGCTCGACAACATCGTTTTCACCGGCCGCTTCTTCAACAAGGCGAGCCCTGAGCTCGCTCGCATGTCGTACATCTCCCGCGCTTCGCTCTTCTACGGCTACGTGGCGGCGGTCATCATCGACCTCACCGACCTTATTCGTGACCCGAAGATGCCCAACCGCGGCGACCGCGTGCTCGTGATGACGCGCAACGCGTGCGATATGGTGTCTTCCATCGGCAACGTCTCGTCCATTGATATCGGTGCTGCCAACGCGGCCGGCCTCGGCCTCCTCAGCGCCATCATCGCCACGCGCGAGCAGATCAACGCCGCGTACGTGAAGACGGTGGGCAAGCCGGTCGGTGCAGCTCCCGCGAAGGCCGCGTCGCCTGCCCCCGCGGCGCAGGGCAAGAAGTAAGCGAAAATGCTCGCACTACCAAAAGTACAAACATACACCCACACGCACGCTGTTTTCTCTATATACATTGGGTTTTCGAACAGCTGCGTGCGACAGGCAATATGGGCAATGTATGAGGCATACAACGGCAGAGAAGGAAGGGGAAGGAGGGAGAAAGAGCGAGAGGTGGTTCACCTCTAAGTATGATTGCCTTTCTCACTTTCTCTCTCTCTGCCTGTTTTGTTGCTTACCCCCAGCGCCAAATCTCTTTGTACGCGGTTATCAAAACTCATCTTTTTGCTTCAGACTTTTCCCGTTCTTTTTCTTCTTTGTTTGTTATACCGTCTCTTCCTACGATCGTGCGGCAGAGTAGTGTTCGCAGACCTGCAACTGGTGCACACCCTCAACTCAGTGCTGTGAGGTGTGTGCGACTCCCCGTCACGCAGAGCGTCGCCACTCATCAATGTGCAATGGCTGTCTCTCAACCTGGATGAGCAGCGCTGTCAGAAACGCGAGGAGAGTAAGCTGCGGGTTTCCTGTTCTTCGACTTAGCCAGTGCGATGACGGTTCAACCTCAGTACATAAATCCGATAGCGTTGTTGATCAGCTCTTCGGCTGCTGAAAGACAAAAGGAGAAAGAGCTGTTATTGCACTTTGGAAGAAATGGGGCGATCTGGGTGGCAATAAACTAATACAAGTGTACTGAAGCACACCAACGAATCCCAAATACGAATTGTTCTTGAGGACCCAGAACGTGGTATGTGGAGTGAGAGAGAGAGAGTCGTAGAAAGTCACATCTGCTCTACGTGGTGTGCCTCCGTCTCTCGCACGCGAAGCGGCCGCACAGCACAACACGTGCACTACGGTTCTTTGTTGGTCGTGGAAAACAGCATGTACTCGCAGCGACGCATGTCTCCTTACCTGCGCGCGGAATGAGGAAGTTTTCTCTTACAGAAGACAAGGCTTACGCTAGAGTCGGATGCGAAGCACTTGCTTTTGCGTGGGCTGAGTACTGCTGCAACGCACCAGCTGTATTTCTTTCCATGTTCGTTACAGCACCTCCACTTTTTTCACTCATCCCTCCCTTTCTCTCTCACGACGTCCCTTTTTCATAGTAGCTTGTTTTCCACGGTTTGCTTCCAGCTTAGCACTCATTTGTTTCGTTCCCCTCTTCTTCCCCTTTTGATCAACGCGATGGCTACGCTGGAGAAACAGCTGCAGTCGAGCTCGCTGAGTCCGCAGTGCAAGACGGACCTGCGCAGCCACGTGGCGTCGGTGAACCTGGAGTCGCAGAAGCTGCCGAAGCAGCCGGTGACGGAGGCGGACGCGAACTTACCGAGCGCCACGCAGATGCCGACGGACAACTCCACGAAGCGGGGGCTGAACGATGGCGATCTGGCAGCTAGCAAGGAGCGCAGTGCGCGCTACTCTACCCGCAAGCAGGGCAACGAGGCGTTCATGGCGTCACTCTCCACCTCCGAAGCCAACCCAAGCGGATCCTACTACAAGAAGTGCTCAAACAAGTTCGTGTGCGAGGACGGCACGCGGCAGGATCCGTTTCAGGCCACGCGCAGCCGTGGAGAGCTGTCAGGCAAAGACAAGGACTTCGTGCACCGCTACGCGGAGGCCGCGACGCAGTCCCGCATCGAGCGGCCTGCGCCGTCCAACGACGCCGCCGCGACCGCCACGGAGGCCTACAAAGCCGCCTTCCGCCAGTACACGGGCCGAGAGCCGTCCGCGCAGGAGTTGGAGGAGGTCGGCCGCCTCACCTTTGCCTTTGACGAGAACGGCAACGTCGGCGTCATTCAGAAGCCGCACAGCTGCTACCCGCACACGCACATCTCCGCCACCAAGACGCACACGACGCAGTGTGCAAACCAGGTGTACCGTCCCGAGGTGCCTGCCGTGCGGGCCGCGCGCAGCGAGTTTCCTGGCCCAATTCCAACGCAGAGCCGCACAAAGCGCACGCCGGCAGTCGCGACGAACGGCACCTATCAAGCGGACCACCCGAAGGCCGCCAGCATCAAGCGTGCTGCAATGGACTCCGTGGTCGGCTCCAAGTAGGAAAGTGTCGACGCTGCGTGCAGAACGCCAATTCGACGCAAGCAACGCAACTTTTTTCTTTTGTTGTTGTTTGACGTCATTTTCGTTGCGACGCATCATGTACACTAGTTTTTTTTTCCCCTTCTTTTTTTTTGTTTGATGTCATACGGAACAGCGATGTTGCCTTTTTTTTTTGGATTCTGCCTTTCGTCTTCATGTACTACACCTAAGTGTGTGTTTTGAAAAAGGAAAAACGGTTGTGCTCACTTCGTGGTTTGACACTGCCTAGTAGAAACTCAGCGGAGCTTTCTCGGTACCGGTGCGAAGAAGACGGTACCACTGGCGTGTTGAACGAGAAGCAGGAGGTGCTTGAAATGACTGCTTCTTTCTGACGGTCGCAGCACGTCTCGAGAATGCGGTCGCTCAACAGTGTTTCGACGCATGGCTACATCTGCATTTTGCTGGTTTTGTGATATCCATCGACATCCCTGCGCTTTGCCACTCTCCACTCTTCATCAATTGTTCTCATCAAAGCATACGACAGGGAGTTTGTGCTTTCACGGTCTTTTAGCAAGAGCGTAGCTGGCATCCCACACGCTTTTCTCCATCAAAAAGACCCGCAGAAAAGAGAAAAAGGTTTGGCAACTGTGAACTGTGCTTGTGTGTGGGTTCGTTCACACATCCATCGCAGGTTGTTTGGTCTCTGCAGCTGTCAAGAAAGTGAAAGTCGCGGCAGAAGAGCACGCGCTACCACAAAGAAACCAATATTTGCATTCACTTCAGTCGAGGTTTCTGTACGACCACACGCCGGTGTAGAAAGCGAAGAGCGATGGAGCGTAGCGCAGACAACCGCATCCGCACCACGGAGTGGGAGGATGTGCAGTACAGGTACGGCAACCGCGTCGGCAAGTACGAGACACACGAGCTCGAGATTCTCGCGCAGAAGATGGCGGACAAAAACCAGAACACCTGCCTCGTCGCCTACGACCCGCACGCGGAAAGAGTGGCAGACAAGCTGGAGCGTGGCGGCAACGAGGTAGAGGAAGGCGGCACGGAGGACGCGGCGGCCATCGACGACTCCGACGACGACGACGACGCCCTCGCTGCGATTCGAAAGCGGCGGATGGCGGAGCTGCAGCGGCAGAAGGCGAACGAGCGCTTTGGCGTGCTGCGGCATGTTGCCGGCGCCGACTACGTGACGGAGGTGACGGAGGCGTCGGCGGCGTGTTGGGTGGTGGCGGTGCTCATTCGACCCGGCCATAGCGACTGCGAGGCGCTGCTGACGGTGTTGCGGACGGTGGCGCAGCGCCACAGGACCATCAAGTTTGTTTCCATGATCTCCACGGATGCTATTCCCAACTTCCCAGATCGACACCTGCCATGCGTGCTGCTGTACCACAACAAGGAGTTGAAGAAGCAAGTGACGAACCTGGAGGAGTGGATGGAGAAGAAGCAGCTGAATGTAGGGACAGCCGAGCGCGTGCTCTCGCGCTACGGAGTCCTCCCTCGCAACGAGGACGACGACGAAACCGACAGAAACGAGGGTGAGGAGAACAACTGAGCTCCGCAGCACACACCACACACACACAGTCGCGCGTTTTCCACAACCCTCATCGTTTCAGTTTTCAGCTGTCTTTGCTTTACTTTTCAACACACACGCACACACGTACGCAAAAGTGTGTTCCTATTCAATGATGCGAAAAGTGATTCTTCATGTTGCTCGTCGCACCTCCTTTTCCGATCGAGCAAAGAACAAAACAGCAATAATGGCTTGGGCAAATCTCACTTGCATTGCACACTTTTCAGATGGGATGAGTGCATCGAAAGCGTTTTCACCTCGTACTAGCAGGGACGACGTGTTGCCTACCGTCAGTTTCTCCACCTTTTTCGTTGTTGTTCAAAGTCCGACTAGTCGTGTCTTTTACTCGTTAAGCTCTCCTCTGCTTCCTCTCTCTTAACCTCTTGAGCCTGGAAGAGATTCCTGCAGCAGCAGAGGCACCCAACACCACAACGCACCTCACTCGCTGTGCCTTGTCTTGAAAGACGCAGTTTCGTCTCTTTTCATGGTGCTGTAGCTCTCCAGCCTGCCGAAGGTTCTTTCCTCTCCTTTTTTTGCTTCTTCTAGGTTGCAGCGCCATGTCTGTCGATGGCCGCCTCATCGCGGATGTGCAACGGCTGCGTCACCTTGACGGTGCGCCGCTCTTCCTCCTCGTGTCTGGTGGCAAAGGAGCAGGCAAGACCACAGTGCTCAACGCCTTCGCCGACGGCCTGTCTGCCGCAGGCAACGTAAACGAAATAACCGCGACTACTCAAGTCGCACAGAAGGCAAGCGGCGAGGCAGAGGGAGCAGCCCCGTACACGATGTGCCGTCTGACGTACCTTGCCATTGCAGAGGGCTGCGCGCAGGTGTCCAACGTTTTCGCTGCGGCTGATGCGCGCCTGCGACCTTTCACCGTACTGGTGGTGGACGACGTTGACCTTCTCTGGTCTCTCTGCAGCGCCAACAGAGTGCTGGGCCACCTCCAGCGTCTCTTGGATTTGGCCCTCTCCAGCCCCGCCTGCGCCGTGGTGGCGAGTGCGCCGAGCCTCGACGCCGTCCCTGCGTGGCTGTTGGAGAAAAAGATGCCCGTTGTGCACGCACTGCGGGAGTTGACTGCCGCGAGCATGCGTCGCCTGCTGCGCGCCGTGCCACAGCCGCTGTTCAAGGCGCACGCCGAGGACGTCCTGAGCACGCAGAGCCCCTCCACCTCCCGCACTCTGTTGCTCTTCAACGCGTGTATGACGCTGCACGGTGCCGCACACGGCGTGGCCACGCCGCCGGCCTTGCGGGCTCTCGCGGAGGAGAACTGCGCCTTTCTGCACCACAGCCGTCCGCCAACGGAAAGCCGGCAGGGCAGCTCTCACCGGCTGTACGGCCTGGATGCGTTGTGCCACCGCCTGCAGACGTTGCTTTCCGTCTTCGTCTCGCACAGCGGTGGCGGCAGTGGAGGACGGCTGATGGCGTCGCTGCCGTCCTCCACCGGTGTGTTGTTACACGGACCGTCGGGCTGCGGCAAGTCGAGCCTTACGCGCCAGCTGGCTGCCGACTTCCCTGCCGTCCCTTTCTTCTTTGTGGAGTGCACGATGCTCTTCTCCAAGTACCTGGGCGAGAGTGAGGAGCAGCTGCGGGAGGTGTACCGGCGTGCCCGTACGCGAGCACCGGCGGTGGTGGTCTTAGAAGACATCGACGTCATCGCACAGTCGCGTGGTGCCATGAACCGTGGCGAAGGCAGTGACGGCAGTGGCGGCAAAGGCAACTTGGACGTTACGAAGCGCATGCTGGCCGGCCTACTGTGCGAGTTGGACGGCGTGACGGACAACAGCGGCGTCTTGACGATCGGCGTGACGAACGCGCCGACGGTGCTGGACGCGGCGGTGCTGCGGCAGGGCCGGCTGGAGACCATTCTGTACGTCCCCCCGCTGACGCACCCCGGGGCAGCGGAGATGTGCCGCGACTTCTTTCAACGCTTCGACGGCGATATCGGTGCACAGCAGCAATGCTGCGAGGTGGTGGCGGCGCGGGCGGCCGGCTGCTCCGCGGCGGCGCTGCAGTACGTCCTCCGCAAGGTGTTCGAGCACACGGTGGACCAGAGGGGATGGTCCGTTGCGGAGGGCCGTGCACCTCTGCCTCTGCCAACCTTGAATGATCTCCACGGCCTCCTGTTCGAGCACTGCGCGATGCTGACCCAAGTGGGCCCGTCGCACTTTGAGTAAGAGTCCGCTAGACGGACCATTAAAAAACAAAAACCATTAACAAAATGGACTCAATGGTGCTGTTTCACTGTATATTAAATTAAACTTTTAAAGAATCGTCCTGAAATCGTTGCAGAAAAGCAGCAAAGAGACCGCCTTTATGCAAGCAGACGCAACAAACCTTCTTCTTTACCGCCCTTTACGTTGTGGGTTCTCGCGTTGTTGCTCAGCCAACGTTCTGCCGACAGCCGTGAGAAAGGAAAACGAATGGATGGGGAGGTATTCTACAGTCCTTTCCCGTTTGGCTTTACTTCTCTCACTTGTTCCTCACTCCTCCTTTTTCTCTCTTTTCTCTTTTTTCTCTGTCGAAGCCAGGTGTGGCTTTATTTCTCACGGCGCGCTTGGGTACGCACATCAAACGCAGAAAGAGCATTGTGGTGCGTCTGCGGCTCGTTTTGCTTTGTTCCATCCGTTGTTGTGATTTGGGATGCGTTGTGCGTCGCTGCAGCGCACCTGTGAATCTTTTTGAATCGAAAAACAAACCGTTGTTTTTCTCCTTTTCTGTACATTCTGTAAACTGTAGAGGGCGGTCACTCGTCTTCCTCTTTTTTTGTTTTCTACAAGGCATTGCGTGACGTTTTGTGTACCACAAGGACTCAAAAGAAAGGTTTCGAGTTCCTGTGAGCGACGAAACACCGAGTCAACGCTGCCTTCTCCAGCCTGCGCTTTCAGGTGTTTTGTGTTTTTATTTGTGCGCATTTTCTGAGCAGACAAAGCACACTTGAGCATCTTCCTACATTCGTTTTTTTTTTCCTTCATTGCAGTGCGAAGTGCGTGTTTCTTGACACCCTACGTTCTCTTAATCCACATCTAGAGCTGTCACAAGGGTAGGAGGCGCGGATGGACTACCGATCCCCCTTTGAGCTGCGTCAGCAGTTGATGGAGGAGGTGCGCGCTGCACAGGCATCGTCACCGGCGAAGAAGAGCAAGTCGAAGGCTAAGAGCGCGTCCAGCACCCGTGCCGACGCGTGGGCTGCGCCGTTGTTGCCACGCGAGGATGCGTCGTCGAAAAGCCTCGCCGGGTTTATGCCGTCCACCGCGCTGCCAGACGACCCGACGGCGCTGGTGCGCGAGGTGCCTGGCGCGGAGAACATCCAGGCGCTCAACGCCGCCCTCGAGCGGGAGGAGGCGGTGCAGCGATTCGTAGAGAAGGAGAAGCTCTCCGTCGAGGAGGCGGCGAAGTACATCATGGCAAACGGTAGTACCGGGCAGCGCATCTCCTTCTTCGGCCACGTGCGGGAAAAGCTGGTGGAGCTGCCGCCGAAGCGCATCTCCAAGGTGCTGGAGATTCTGTTGGACTCCATGTGGGCCCAGGACCCAGAGCTGCAGTGCCACGCCCCGGAAGACTTACTGAACTTTGTAGGGCTGCTCGACGGCGGCACGGCGAGCGAGGTGTACGACGTGACCAAGACCATGCTGTCGGTGCAGATGCAGGAGGTGCGTGCGTCGTGGAGCCGCCTGCTGCTGGGCCTGGTGGACTACCTTCCGCCAGATATTCTGCAAGGCGACCTCATCGTCCTTGCCGTGAACAAGTCCGACCACGCGCAGCCGCAGGACCAGCGGGAGCTGAGCTGCCAACTTCTCGGCCGTGTCTGCCCGCAGCTGTCGGTGTCAAAGGCGGAGGAACTGGTACTGCCGCGTGCGCTAGCGCTGTGTCAGGACACAAATGTGAGTGTGCGGCAGCACATGTGCCAAGAGCTGTGCACCATCGCCCACGCCTTGGGCGTCGAAAAGGCAAAGACGCTCGTGGCACCGGACCTATTCGAGCTGCTCAACGACGAGGAGCAGGCCGTGTCGCGGGCCGCCTTCTCGTGCCTGATTGACTTGGTCGAGTTCTTCGGGCTCCACCTACCGCCGCGAGAAGCTCTTTCCCATTATCAAGACGTTCATCTCCAACCCACCGAGCGAGGTGGTCGGCCTCCTTGTCGGCGAGTTTGGCCGCTTCCTCGACGCCATCAAAACCGACATCACCGCGGACGACGACGCGGCGCTCTTCACCGAGTTTTTCTGCAACGCCGCCACGCGGTCCGGCGAGGAGGCGCGGCGGCAGTGCGCCTTCAACTTCCCGGCGGTGGTCGCCTCACTGCCGCGAGAGGTCTTCGCGACGGATCTCAGCGCCGCCCTCGCCGCCCTCGCCGCCGACCCGTGCGTCGGCGCTCGCCGCAGCGTGGCTGCCGGCCTGCACACCCTGCTGCCGCTGCTGCCACCCTCCGCGGTGGCCCTGCTGGAGCCGCCGTTTCTGCGGCTGACACGCGACCGCAACGTGGCGGTGCGCACAGCGCTGGTGGGGCACATTTACGCGCTGCTTGACTACTTCCGCCACTGTACGAGTGGCGCAGCCCGGCAGGCGTTCTTCGCCAGCGTCCTCGACGCCGTCCTGTGCTGGGTTGGCGAGCCGGTAGTGAACTGGCGCACGATGGAGCACGTGGTCGGCATCGTGGACCGCTACCTCGACCTCTTTGAGGAGCGGGCCTTGGTGGAGCAGGTGATGCCGCTACTGTGGGGCTACGTGAAGACGGGAGCGACGGTGCTGAAGGAGAAGTGCGCCGCGCTGATCATGCACATCACCGCTGGTCTGGAGAGCCCCACGATGCAGGCGCACGTCTTTAGCAAGCTGAACGGCGACTTTGCGAGGGCCAACTCGTGCTACGCACGGCAGGCCTACTTCTGCTTTGTCAGGGCCGCCTTCGACTTCTTCTCGCTGCGGTGCGTCCGCGAGCGAATGCTGGAGTGCTGCCTCGAGCTGCAGCGCGACGCCGTCGTCACGGTGCGGCTGGCGCTGGCGCAGAGTCTGCCGCTGCTGACGCGTGCACTTCGCCCCGCCACGCCGGCCGGCGCGTTGGAGGACGAGTTCGGTGCGATGGTCGAGCGGCTTTGCGACGACGCAGCGGTGGAGGTGCGAGTGGCGGCGGAGGCCCTCAAGCGAGGCGGCAGCGGGAAGGCCCGGTCCGAGAGGACGTCGCTGCACGGCTGCCAGCGCAGCGCCGACGCGGAGGAGGAGGACCGACGGCGAGAGGCGGCGGAGGCGGCGATGCTGGAGCACGCGAAGGAGACGGATAAGGCGGAGCGGCGGGCAAAGCTGCGTGACCTGCTGAAGAGTGAGCGGGAGAGGGAGTACGGCGAGCTGCCGTCCCCGGGGAAGATACGCAAGCCGGTGACCAGCTCCGGTGCGTCGTCGCCGCTGCTCAACCGCAGGTTAGGGGGCCGGACGCCGAACGCGTCAACGAACGTGACGCTGCCGCGCCTCAACACCGTGAAGCACAGCGCGTCCCCGGCGTCAAAGGTGAGCGCGAACCGCAAGCGAATATGACGCCGTTTACGTTTGTGCGTGTGTCTGCGTGTCTGGCTGCTGAAAGGTGTAGTAGCAGTTGCTGAGGTCAATGTGTGATTCTACGGCATGCGCAGGTGTGCTGATGTTCTTTTTCCTTGTTACCGTGCGAACGAGCGCCTGCTTCCTTCTTTCCCTTTTCTTCTATAGGCTAGACGGCATTTCCTACGTGTTTTCCCCGTTTTCTGCTGCTTCGGTGTTTCCTTGTACGCCGACTGTATTGCTTTTCATTCTTTCATGTATTTTCCTGCATTCTTGTCACTGCGTTACCACTTTTTTTTTCTTTGGTGTGCCATACCATGTAAACTAGATTGTCGCTGTTTTTTCTTTTTGCTATATTTAAACAACCGCGTGGGGTTTTTTTTGCTTTTCTCGACCTCGTGAAAGTGTACAGTATGGGTGTTTTTTCTCCTTTTCTATCTCTTTTTTTATTTTTGTAAATGTGACACACATTTGAATCGGTTTCGGTGCGTTCATCGCCATTTTTCGCAACCCTACCTAGGCTTCTTGCAAAGGCCCCCTTCCCCCTTTTTGCATGTTAGGCGTTAAAAACGAAAAGGAAAAAAAAACAGAGTTGCGGTTGATTGCGGACGCTGTAGCTGAACGCTTTGCGCGAAGCGAGTCTCTGCGTGTGTGTGTGTGTGTTGGCAGCTTTTACTGACAAGGCAGATCGGACCTTCGCACTTCACAAAGAGCCACAATGCTTGCGCTCCACTGCCGACTTCAGTGGAAAAAGCACGTGACACAGCTGTATAATTTGTTTCGCTTCAATGAGACATGGTTCGCACGAACTGCTTCATCTGAAAGACATAAGGGCATTAGTGTTCTTCGGATGAGATCCTCGAGTGTTCAACGTCGAGGAATGTTTGTCGCCGTGACTTTCATATTTTTTTTTTCCAGTACTGTGCTCCACCTTCTCTCTCCTACCTCTTTTTTTTTGTTTACTTTTTGGGCTGGCATAGCAACGGTTGTGAAAACACCTGCCTGGCAAGTGCGGCTGTTGTGAACAAACCAGACCACAGTCTCCCACGAGTCGCTACTCCATACTCCACAAACTACCTGTACACAAAACAAGGAGAGGGCATTCCCACTATCACTAAGGAGAACAGGCAAACCCACACGGAAAGAATCTGTGCTCATGTCCGGCAGCGACTGGAGTGTCAGCGACGACGGCGTCTCGGACTCCGACGAGGTGGCATGCGCCATGAACACGCGCTTCGTCGAGCACCTGGTGCAGCAGCACCCACCCCGTGTTACGCAGCGGCGCCGCAGCCGCTCACCCACAAAGCCACAGCCGGAGAAGAGCACAAAAGAAGAGGCCGTGGACGTTGATGCGGCGCCACGGAAGCTGCCTCGCTTTGACTTAGTCGCGATGATCAGCGATGCACTTCGCAAAGGTGACGCGGCGTTACTGCCAGCCGACATGACTGTCGAGAAGCTGTCGGCGCAGATCGTGGAGACGATGCGGAAGTCGCCTGGTGGTGGCGAGGTGGCGCGGGCGGTGACGCAGGCGCTGGCCGACCCGCTCAACGTGGAGCTGCGCAACGACGTGTTGCAAGGGAAGCTGAGCCCGGAGGAACTCATTTCGCTGGACGAAACAAGCCTTTTGAACCCACAGGATCGTGCAGTGCAGGAGAAAGCGCGATTGGACCGCTTGAACCAGCACTCGGTGGAGTACTTGGAGAAGCTTAGCCTCACCGTGACGCACATGTTCACCTGCCCTGCTTGCGGGTCGCGCGAGTGCTTTGCCAACTTCCGTTCCACCGACTTTGTCAAGTGGCAGGGCGATGATCAGACACCGACGCTGCTGCGGTGCTGCAAGTGCTCCCACTCTTTCCGACAGTAGTTCCACGCGATGCGCTTCTCGGTGCTGCTGTCATGACTGACATAAAAAGCCTGACGACTTACTTCTGGCATGGAAGCTGCGTCAGCTCTCCTCCATACCACATGTCTCGAGGATTGCTCTCTCTGCTACGCTTTCGATGCTGCAGCAGATCTCTCCTCAGTCATCTCCAGCTTTCCTTTCCCACCGCTATGAGACGCCTCGGCTCTCTTACATATACAAACCTTTCCTGTTATTGTGACTTCCCGCTGTTTTATTATACACTTGTCCGATGGCACTTCTCCCCAAAGAAACACACACGAAGGCAACTGCAGCCGCAAAAGTATCTTGGACTCCTCCTGTGCACTGCTTTCCCGTTTTCTAGAAGTGTGATGCCGCAAAAAAAAAAAAAGGAAATGCCGTTTGCATTCCGGTGTGATGGAGCGTTTACTGGGGCACGCAAAAAGAACCAGTACACCAAAATCCACGGAGGGATACTCACAGGCCAGTTCAGTTATCTGGCACCACCACGGACAAAAAAAATGAAAGTACAGTCTCTCTTATTCATTCTCTCTCTTTTTTTCTCTTTTGTGTCTCTGTGTTGGCGGCTGCACTTTTTATCAAACGGTTTTCATCTCTTTTCTGCAATAAAGACGGGTTGAACCCTGTTTGAGTTTTTAGCTTGCACCGTCTTGCCAATTAAGGTTTGCCGCTGCAAAAAACAAAGTAGAGTCTCAACACAGCAGAGCGATATCAACACAACTCTCTCTCTACACGTCCCGCCCCCTCATCGACCTCAACACTTTTTCTCTTTTTTATTTTTAAGCATCACAAACATCCACTTTAACTCGAATCACTTTTTCTGGGTTTCCCCTTCTTCGTTGCTGCGTTGCACCGAGAAAAAAAAAATGGCTGACGCACCGCCGTTTTCAGGTGAAGGGACACCCGTCACGTCGGTGTTCCCCACCGCCGTCCCGTCCACCGCGGAGGAGATGAAGGCCACCGTCGGCACTGTCACACCGCCACCGCAGCCACACCGTGAAGACGCACCAACGCCCGTTGTGCCCACCTTGAAGCGTCCCCGTGGGGCGGAACCGGTCACGCAGTTCCTCAACCCGGCCACACCAGCCACATCAGCTTCTGTCTCCTCACCTGCTCCCTCACCGGTCATCAACGAACCGCCGACCTCGCCGTCCTCGACCGCTGCGGTGCACGGCAGCGAAACCAGCAGCCCTGCGGAAGCGATGGGTGTGCCGCCGAAGCAGACCCGCACGGAAGGCTCTGGCACGCCCATCACCCCGCACTCCCCCTACGCCAACCTGCCGCGCAAGGTGCCGCGCAAGACGCCGGTCTCCACCCCCGCCTCGTCTCTTAGCACGCCACGCCTCGTCTCGCCATCGCACGTGGCGCCGACACTCACCACGCCGCCGCAGTCATCGCCGACGGCCGCTGCGGCCTCCGCAGCCGCCAAGCTGGCCGCGTTGCACCAGCGGTGGGCCACGCTGCTCCACAAGGTGCTGATGCAGGAGCGCGCGGCACACGAGTCGGATGCCGTGATGGAGCTGTCGACCCGCATCGTGACGGCCCTGCCTGGCGACCTCGAGGAGACGAAGGACGGCTTCCAGACTCTTCTCTTCAGCATGAAGGACGTGAAGAACGGAGAGCTGCGCCGCAAGGTGGTGGAGGGCGAGTTGCTCGTGGAGCGGCTGGTGCGTATGGACGACCGCGAGCTGGCCAACCCGGAGCTGCGCAAGAAAATTGAGGAGACGATGGAGGACCGCGCCAAGGACACAAACCTGAGCGAGCTGGCGAAGGCGCAGCGCACCAGCCACTCGACGCTGTTCAAGTGCAAGACGTGCGGGGCTCGTGATACGTCGTGGTATCAGCGGCAGACCCGCTCCGGGGATGAGCCGATGACGGTGATCATCACGTGCAACCAGTGCAACACACAGTGGCGCAAGTACTGAAGGCGACGAGGGAATGAAGGGGGGCAGCCGTACGAGGCAAGTGGAGATGGTGAAGTGGTGGGACTGATATCATGCCTCGTCACTCTCCACCTTTGCCGTCTACGGTTTTTCGCTTTGCGCTTCGCAGACCGACGGTGCGTCACAGTGATACCTTCAATGGCGATGGTTCATAAAGCCAAACGTTAAAGAGCGTTTTCAAGTTAAAAGGACGATTGTTAATAGCTGCTGGGATGCAGCACAGTGCGTGCGGGCCAAGCGCGAGAGAAGAGCTGGAGGGCGACGCTCGTACGCTGTGTTGGTCTGCCCTGTCAAAGAGCTGACAGTGCCCCTCAGCACGGACTCGAGTTATCCTCCGTGAGTCCAATGCGCTCAAAAAAAAGAAAAACAAGCGCGCCGGTCCTCTGTTTACCTGCGCCGACCCCTGTTGTGCTCTGCATCAACTACGTCCATGCATCTCTGCCTTCTGCTTTCCTTTTTTGTGTATTCTTCTTTCTTCCTTTCCACCTTTTTTCTCCCAACGTACTCGCCATTGCAGATGTAAAAACAAAACAAAAAAAACGAATCGTTAACACAAACAGTCTACTTCTTTCCTCTTCACATCCACTCACATACGCCACCAAACCCTTCCGAAAGGCACATTTTTGTTTTTCTTTCTCGCAAGTGTTGCATTTGCTGCTTTAGTGTCAACGCAACAACAACAAAAAAACTCTCCTTTTTTTTCTTTTCCCCTAAACTTTCCTCCTCGTATCACCATGCTAGTCAAGGTCAAGTGGTTCCTCACTGGCAAGGAAACCGTAATTGAAGACAGCGATGAAATCCTCTCCCCGAACACGACCATTGCGGAGTTGAAGGGGCTCATTCAGATCCGCTTCGGCTTCTCCTCGAAGGAGCTGCTGCTCATGCGGGACCACCTGCTGGAGAACTCCGTCACCTTGAAAAGCATTGGTATCACTGGAGCACCGACGGACCCGATCCTCACCGCCCACGTTGTGCGCGAGTCAGAGCTGGAGGCGAGCAACCTCGAACAGGACGACACGACGCACGACGACGACTTGCAGGAGTTTTCGCACGCCGACTTTATGCTGGCGATGAAAATGCTGGGAAAGGAGGTGGCCGTCAGTGACGACCGCCTTGTCGCGATGCGCCTCAACGCCCCCCGACAGCGGCCGGCCTTCCTCAACGCAAAGAAGGAGGAGGAGGCCGCGGCAAGCAGCGGCAGCCCACAGCCGCCCGCTGGCATGCCGGGCTTTTCCGGCAACATCGCCGTCTACGACCCGAAGAAGACCGAAGTGTACCAGATCATCGCCAACGTGCGCTACGGTCCCCGCAAAGAGGGCGTGGACTCGCAGTACGCCATCGCCTACCCCGGCGTGGAAGAACCTTTTCCGTTCTGGGACATGCGCACTCCAGACGTCTTTAACCACCTCGAGGTGCAGTGCTCACCGGGTGAGGTGTGCGTTGAGCTCTTCTACTTTGGCGAGTTCGCCGCCGTGAAGGACGGCAGCAGCTTCCTTGCTCTCGTGCGCCAGAGTCTCGAGTCGAAGGCTGGCGTGCGCCTGCGCACCCCGCTGCCGCTGCGTGAGGCGGGCTGCATGTACCCCCTCATTGCCTGCCCCATTGTATTGCACGAGATGGACGCGATGGAGCTCGGCAACATCTTCTTCGAGGACTTTGGCAAGGCGGAGGTGAAGCGGCCCGTCATGGGCCGGAACGACGGCGCGGCTGTCGCTGGTGGTGGCGGCAAGGGTGGCTGCGCTCCGCAGTAAGGTACAACGATTATGGTTAAAAGCGCAGTGCTGTCGTCGTCTTGGCTTCTTCACCGGTGCTTCTTGGCGAACTGCTCGTTTCGTCGTGTTTGCTCCCTTGACGGCATCTTTCAAGATGCGTTTCGGGTAACTGCAACTACGTGAGTAGCAGCACAAAAACGGTAAATCATATTTCATCATCAAAAAAAAAACCCACGATAAATGCAAAAACGCTAGTGTAGGAGGCGGGGACATGGTAGGTCACCTCCTCAATAAAAGTCTTAGTAGTTACTTAATTGGTATTCTCTTTTTTTGTTTTTCGTGTGCGTGTGCTCACTCCAATTCCTGTAAGTACCTCCCTTCCTTATAATCATTATTATTTTCTGTGATGTATAGTACGTATCTGGTTTCAGGGAAGGGAGAGTTCAAGCACTCAACCACAGCTCTTATGCGTTGAACGACATTTAGGTGTCCAGATTCTTTGCATGGGTTCTTTTCTTCCCTTTTTTCTCTCGGTAGTAGCTTCTGCATGACAACTAATACCTTTCGAACGAGACTCGTTTTTCTACGGAATTGCTGTCCTTTCACTTTCTTTTTTTTTCTCTTTCCTTTAACACTTTCGACGATGTGTGAGCTTGCTCTATGCTTCCTTTTTTTCCGTGTGACGTGGGTGAAGCGGCTCGCGTGCCGATATATGCATCTTCTCAGCGTCAAGCTGTTGATGATTTCTGTTGCCGTCCTCTTTCTTCTTGAGCTGTTTTCTAAGCGTTCCCCTCTTTCTCTGCACCTAATCTCTCTATTAGATGTTTGCGCTGAAGGGAGCAATGTACCCGTCATTGCGTCCACTGCATGGAAGGGAAAGAAGCGGGGCGTCATGAAAGCAAGGGGCGGCTCTATTGCTTCGGTATTTTTCTACAAGGAGGGCATTGTTCCTTGTTGATGAAGAGTCAGAAAAGTAAAAAAAATGAAAAACATGCTTCGTTGACTTGCCCAGAAACAACCTGAAAGCTGTGCTTTGAGACCGTTTAAAATTCAAGCTGTGTAGTGCGGTGAGGCCGTAACGGAGTGACTGCAACCCGAGCTCTCTTTCGATGAAAGGGAGCAAGAAAGGGCCTTTTCCATCTCAAGCTGCTCTACCAGACGCGCTGATGCACAAGGCCACTCTCCCTACCACAACGGTGTCCTTTTTAAAAAGGTTGCAAACGGAGCGGTACTCGGGTGAGTGTTCGACTGCGGGGCTTCAACTGTCCTCTCCTTCATTTTTCATACTCTGCCTATCTGATTCTCCCCTGTTGTGGTAGTGAGCCTTTTTTGGAGGGAACCACGCTTGTTGTTAACTTTTTTTTATTCTCTTCCTTGGTTTCAGTTATCAAATCGGGTTTTCTTTTTCCTTTCAACTGTGCCCTCTTCCCCCTTTTTTTTCAAGGTCTTCATCCGCTGTCATGTAGAAATGGAGCGCGGCGAATCCTCCGGCTTGCATCGCGAGCGCTTCCACGTCAGCAACAAGCGTGAGCGTTCGCAGTCTCTCTACACGGACCAAGGAAGTCCCAACTCTCCCTTTCTGCAACCGCCGCACCACTTCGCAACACACGACGGCGACCACCACAATAATTCCGCGACCGAGACGGCATCTGCCGTGGCGTCGCAGGACAACCTAGCCTCCCACTCTCCACGCGTCTTTTTATTCGAACTGGTTCCGCTCGCCTGCTCTACGGACGGTGCCGTCCCGCATGGTCTGAAGTTTGGCGTGGAGGGTCTTCGTATCGGCCGGGACCCCGGCTGCTCCGATCTGGTGCTGAACTCCGCCTCCGTGTCCCGCCTGCACTGCGTGCTCTCCGTCCTCGGCGACGAAGTGTTTGTCCACGACAACAGCTTCAACGGCACCTTTGTGAACGGGCGGCGGGTGGGTCGTGGGCGGTGCTCCGTACTGCACCCGCACGACACGCTCTCCTTCATGAACCCGACCTGTGCCGACGCCGCCCGCTTCTCCTTCGAGTTCGCGCCGCTGCCCGGCCACGCTTCGTCGGGCTTCCCCGCCATCGAGGGGATGCAGCGGTACGAGATGGGCCCAGTGGTGGGCCATGGAAGCTTCGCGGCAGTGCGGCTCGCCACCGATCGTGAAACCGGCGAGGCCGTAGCGGTGAAGTTGATCGAGCAGCGGCGCTTCTGCCCCGAGGCGGCCGCGGCGTCGCTGCACACGGAGATCGAGATGATGCGTGGCATGGACCACCCGAACATTGTGAAGGTGCTGGACGCCTTCGAGGGCAACGGCTGCGTGGCGCTCGTGATGGAGTACGTGCGCGGCGGCGACTTGTTTGACTACGTCGTCGGCCGTGGTCGCAATCCCTTCACGGAGGAGGAGGCGCGGCACTTGTTTGTGCAGCTGCTGGAGGCGGTGCTGTACATCCACGGCCGCAACATCATTCACTGCGACCTGAAGCCAGAGAACGTGCTCGTCGACTACGCACCTCGGGCGGAGAGCCCGTCCACGCCACCGTCGTTGCTGCAGCCGCCGTCCGTCCACGCACCCGTGCCGTCTGGAAACACGTCCAGTCACAGCACCGCAGCGTCACCGCACGCAGACGCCACCGCTGACGTCCCCCTCTCGGCCCTGGACAACCACCAGAGCGAAGCGAAGGCACTCTCCCCCTTCGACGTGCTGCTGAAGCTGACGGACTTCGGTGTGGCGAAATACGCCCGCGGGGCAGGGAGCGAGGCGGCGGAGGAGGCGGGAGCGATGGCCGGTGGCACGCCCGTCTACGCTGCGCCGGAGCTTGCCTACTTTCCCCCACAGGAAGGGACGACGGAGGACGGCGACGGACTCAGCTCTGCCGATGCGCCACCCCCGCCGCTGGTCATCACCTCCGCGGTGGACATTTGGTCGTTGGGTGTACTGCTGTACATCCTCTGCTCCGGCACGGTGCCAAAGCCGCCGCCACCCGGTGCCTCCGTCGTGCTGCACCGCTGCATGGGCCACCTCTCCGCGTCTTGCATCGATTTAATTATCCGCATGATGGTGGCGGAGCCGCAGCGGCGTATTACGCTGGCGGAGATGTGCCACCACCCGTGGCTGGACGGCGTCGAGCTGCGCGGTGGCGTCCGCAGCGGGGACGGCGACAAGGACGACATGGACTCGTTGTCCGTCACCACTGTCGTGTCGCCGCGCTTCTTCCGCCCAATGAAGGCGGCAGCCGGCACCACGCGAGGCAAGCGAGCAATGTCGAAACTCAAGCGCAGTGCCGTTGAGGAGGGGAGAGAGCCAACGCCAGCGTCCCCGTTGATGTGATCCCTTTTCCAGCAGCGTCACATACACCAGGCAGCATCAAGAACCGCCCCGTTTCCCCCTTTCTGCACTCTTTCTCCTCTTCTTCCTTTTTTTTTTCGACGATTAACAGGTTTTGACAATTAACTGCCTGCCTAGCAGAGAGAAAAGAAAAAAGGAAAAGAAAAAGAAAGCGTCCTTTTCGTGTTTCTGGGACGCCGTTGTCGCATGTGTTTCCGCCTCGCGCGTGTGTTGTCGATCTACCTATAGTTGCGTTCACCATCCTCTTTCCTTTTTTTCTCCATCTTCCATTCTATGTGCGTTATCTTTCTGCATTTGTCTTTCCTCACATCTGTCACACTCACCTGGGAGATTTTTTTTAAACCTTTTTTTCCTTTTCTTTAGTGTGTGCTCAAGCTGCTGCAAGAAAGCGCAAGGGATTGTGAAGCGATACAGCATTCCCCGAAGTGTTTACACCTCCATTAAAAAGATTCGTAGAAGGCAGCATCGCTCGAGGGCTGCGATACACTTTTTACGCAACCGTGGCGGGTGCAAGAGCGAGCAGAAAACAAATAGCAAAAGCGATGGCGTCGAATGCGGATGTGGTGTGTACGGGGGAAGCACCCGCGGCGGTGGCGTCTTCCCGGCACTCTACTTCCGGTGATGAGGTATCACAGTCCTACCAGGAGACTGATCGCTTCTGCACGTGGCGCAAACACACCCGCAACTTGTATCAGCAGCTGTTCCACATCGACCTCGTGTGGGAGAGCCCGGTGGCGCAGCTGATGCCGTTCGTGACCGCCAAGGCCGGCCTCACAACGCACACAATTCTCAGCGGCACCCGCTCTGGTGGGCAAGAGCAGAGTTACCTGCAGCTGCTGTCCGCCACGGTGCCACAGGACACACAGTCCCTGGACGGGTCGGACGCGGCCTACTCCGAGGCCACTGGTGAGGTGGGCGGCTACGGACTGGCACCGCACGCCTGCGGACTCAAGGTGGAGCGCCGCATCCTGCACGATGGCGATGTGATGGCGGCGCGCTACATGCCGGCCAACCCCCTCCTCCTCGCCTCCGCCTCCACCAACGGCAGCCTCTACGTCTTCGACTGGTCGCGGGTGCCGCTGGGCCGCTTTCCAAACGACCCGCCACGGCCGCGTGCGCCGCTGCCGCCGAACGAGCTGAGCGCCGAGGCCACGGAGGAGGAGCGGACGCAGTACCAGAAGCGCATGCGAGCGCTGAACGTGGTGGCCACCGAGCAGGACCGCTGGGACCGCCGCACCGGGGATGGCCAGCACGTCCTCACCCTGCGTGGGGGGAGTGGGGTGTCGGACAACCTCTGCTGGAGCACGAGCGAGGAGGGTGTGCTGGCCTCCGGCTCCACTGGTCGTGTGTGTGTGTGGACAGTGGCGAACATGTCGAAGGAGGAAAAGCGGCAAGTGGAGCCCTGCCGTGTCTTCTCCCTAGACGATGAGGAGGCGCGGGTGACGCACGTGGACTTCTCCTGGAAGGCACCGAGCACGTTTGTGGCGTCCTCCACCGCCGGCGCGGTGCACTTCCACGACGTGCGACAGGCCCACGCGACGGAGGTGTTCTCGTTGCGCAACCCTGCCACTGCACTGACCCTCTCCCCGCTGGACGGCAACGCACTCCTCGTAGGGGATGTGCAAGGCAGCGTCTTTTTTTTTGACCTGCGCAACAGCAGCCAGCCGGTGCTGGTGGACCGACTGCACAGTGGCGAGGTGACGACACTGGACTGGTGTCCGCACTCTCGGCACCTCTTCTCCTCCGGTGGCCACGACGGCGTTGTGTGCATTTACAACCAAACACGCCAGAAAACGCTCTTTAAGCACTGCGGACACACCGATGTCATCATGGATGTTGGTTGGAGCTGGCAGGAGGACGGCGCGGGGCAGCTGGTGTCGACAGACAGCAACGCCATCATGCTGTGGCGTCCGCGCGACTTCTTCTTTTGCGCATAAGAAGGTGAGCAGGTAGTGTGTGCCACAGCATGGAGGTTGAGGAGAAGGTGGTGGACCGTATCAGATGGTTTGTCCTGGTGGAGTTGTGTCCATAGAATGTCACGCGTTCTACTCGTACGCAGACGCGACATAGAGAGTATAAAACGCTAAATGTAGAACGCGAACGATGCTTCGTCACTCTCGTAGGTATTTAACTGGAGAGCACCTTTATGTACACGCGCCTGCTGCGGTGCATCCAACGCTCGACGTTGTTTTCTTACTAAATGTTTTTTTTTTTGGTAATGCGCAGCCACCGTTTGCAGCCGTTGTCTTTGTTGCAGGCTGCACGCAAATGAAGTCTTCCCTAGTCAGGCGATGCCCTTTCAGCTATTCCTGTCTTTCTTCTCTCTTCGTCTTCACCTCTCGTCACACAAACTGACATGCCCCTTCATCACACACACACACACACAGCCTGCTATACTAGTCTTCTGCCAAAGAGATTCCTCGAGCAACATGGCGGAGAGTGACGTTCATGCGGAGTGGTCTGAGCTGCCGCTCGACACCCGCATCTTAGAGGCGCTGAAGGACCTTGGCTGGAAGATGCCCACCGCGGTACAGAGTGCCTGCGTGCCCCTCGCGCTGAAGGGCAAAGACATCTCCATCCAGTCCCGCACCGGCTCCGGCAAGACCGGCGCCTTCGTCATTCCCGCAGTGCAGCGCCTCATCACGGAGCGTGAGCAGCGGAGGAGCGGCTCCTCTGCCACGCCCGCCAAGGCGACGCCGTCCGTCCTCATTTTAGTTCCCTCGGTGGAGCTGTGCGAGCAGACGGCGGAGGCGGCGTGTGAGATGGCCAAGTACGTGCAGCCGCGCCTCGTCATCGACAACTTGACCGGTGGTGGCGCCGTCACGGCGAGCCGCGTGCAGTCGGCCCACATCGTCGTCTCCACCGCTGCCCTGCTGGCGAAGGCGTGCAACCAAGGTGCCGTCACCGCAGAGGTGCTGCAGCACATTCGCTTCTTCGTGCTGGACGAGGCGGACGTGGTGGCCTCCATGGCAGAACGCTCGCTGCGCACGGTGCAGTCGCTGCTGCCGCCCAACATGCAAGTCATCTTAGCCTCCGCCACACTGACGAAGGGCGTAGCGGCCATCAAGGGGCAGCTGCTGCGGCACCCGGTGAACATTGTGCTGACGTCCGAGGAGGTGCGGGACGAGGTGCCGAGCGGCAAGACGGCCAACACGGCGGCGGCAGGGAAGGCTGCAGCGGCACCCGGCGGTGCACAGGTAGGCCCGGTGGTGGAGTCGCGCATCGTCGTGCGGGACCCGCTGAAGACGACGCTGCACCAGTACTACCTCGTCGCCACGGATGAATGCCATAGCCACACCTTGCTCTTTGGTCTCTACCGCATGGCCCTCATCGAAGGCAAGACGCTCATCTTTGTCAACGACGACGAGCAGACCTACCGGCTGCAGAACTTCCTCGAGCAGCTCGGCGTGGCGACGCTCGCCTACGACGCCAACCTGCCCATCAACGTCCGCCTCGACACGTTGAAGCGCTTTCAGAGCGGCGCCGTGTCGACGCTCGTGTGCACCGACGGCACGCTGGAGAGCGCCGTGCAGCTTCAGATGTCGTTGGAGGAGTCGCAGGACGGCGTGGCGGCGACGCAGAAGAAAGCGACGCCGTCACGGCGCCGCTCGCGGTCGTCGGGGCCGCACGGTGACGAGGCGCCGTCGGCGCTGCACCGCGGCATCGACTTCGCCCACGTGCGCAACGTGATTCTCTTTGACGGGGTGGAGGCGACAGACCCGATTGCGCTCTCCCGCTACACCCATCGCATCGGCCGCGCTGGACGTGCCGGTGAGGAGGGGCTGTCCATCGCCATCTTCACCGTCCCGCAGGCTCGCAAGTACCTCGCACCGCTGCGGGACTACTGCACGGAGCGAGGCGAGACGGTGCAGCCTTTCCGGCAGATGCAGCGTGCCACCGTCGCGAAGCTGCAGTACCGCGTGGACAGCGTGCTGGGCAACATCACCCGCACCTCAACGCGCAAGATGCGCGTTGCCTCCGTGGCCGCCGAGCTGAGCCGCAGCTCCTACCTCGCAAACCACCTTTCTCAGAAGGACACGGACGCCTTGCAGCGCGTCATGCGACGATCATCCAAGAAGGTGAAGGTGGAGCGCAATATCCTTGACGTGCCGGAGTACATGAAGCTGACCACCGTCGACGACGCCGGCGAGTACCGCAAGCGCGTGCGGGCCAACCAAACGCAGTCGAGCATGTTGCGCAAGGCGGCGAGGAAGGCGGCGGTCGACCCGCTGAAGGCCGTTGTCACGAAGCTCCGGTCTTCGAAGCGCACGAATTGAGCAACTATCTCCGCTGGACAAACGTGAAAACTGCCTTTTTTTTTGCTGGCAGCTGCTGTGCATGTGTGTGTGTGTAGCAGACCTGAGGGCTTCACGTGATGTGCGCGTCAGCGTGTGAGAGGAATGTTGTGATGCTAAGATGCGATGCAAAGAAGAGCGTCGAGACACACTGACGGATATGTCTTGAATGGCTTCGTTTTTAATTTTTTTTCTACTCGCTGTTCGATTAACTCTTATAATTCACTTCTTTCGATTTCAATAAATAGTGTAAGAACCAGACGCAACAACGACAACAACAAAAAAGAAAAGAAGAGATGCTCACGGCAGTGCTCACCTGCTGATGCTGAGCAAACACACACACCAGATTGCTGTCTTGACCGTTGGTGTTTTTGACAGCCTGCAGCTGCTACAAAAACAACAACAAGAGGCGGTGCATCTCTCAGAGCGAAGCGCCGCTTTCGTTAGGCGGGAAAAAAAGGGACGTATCAAAAAACACCGCAGCTTCTTTCGGCACTCACACTATTTCTGCCGAATAGTTGCAGAATAAGAAGTTGTGTTGTCTTGAAATCCATTTTTCATCCCGTTCTTTGTCGCCACGCCAAGATACGCTTGACAGTGCAGCGGAGGGCTTTGATAGGGTGGAAAGGCTCCAGTGGCTCATTGTAAACTCTCACAACCATTTTTCTCTCTGTTCTCCCTTTCCCTTCGGGTTCACCTTTTCTTTTCATATCTGTAGTGTGGAATCTCAACGTACTACTCATTCCTTTCTCTTCTTCGTCGGTGGGCGGGCCCACCTGCAACACAGTTTACCGTTCGCCGCTGTGTGTGAGTGTGTGTGTGTGTGTGTGTGTGCTTTAGTACCGTTTCCCGAACTCCAACGAAGCTTCTCAAGATCGAAGCTCTCTTGTTTCCGCCTTTTGCTACGCCTTGTTTTCCATCGCACAACTGCGCTTCATCACTGCTGGAGCGTGACAGCCTTGACGTACACGTGGAATATACCTGTTGTATTCACAGGTGTGCTTCATTTTGACGCCGCCGTTGCTCTCAATCTTATTCTTTTGTTTCCTGCTTTGATCTTCTGCCTTGTGCGCTTCGCAGCGACCTGTTTGTCAACTTGGCACCATGACGACCGACGCGTCGCCCGTCAACCACTATTTACTCTTCAACCGCGCAGATGAGTTTGGCAGCGACGCCAAGGTGGACTACGCCCTGCGACACCACCGCCTGTTTCACGCCAAAGGCGGTGCCGCAGCCGCCCCCACCTCTCTCAGCGCGGAGCTGGAGCGCCGCATGCTCGTGCGCACCCTGGACGAGCTGAAGCGCGGTGTCTGCTTTGGCGACCGCGTCCTGCCCGTCACCCCGAGCACGGGCAACACCTTCAACACCAACGTTAGCGCCTTCTCCTCGCCGGACTACTTCGCCTCCCCGCAGTTCGAGGCCACCGGCGACGGCGAGGCGTCCAACGCGTTCTTCGACGGCACCGACGACCTCGACGCGAAGCCGTGGGACAACACCGCGAGCAGCCAGGCAAACTATTGGAACTGGCCGATGGAGGTGCTCTACCAGTCCTACCACCTCTGGATCGCCCTCGACTACGGCCGCGATGTCTTCAGCATCACCCGCAACGGTGTCGTCCTAGTCGACCGCATTCCCACCGTCGTTGCCTCGCTGCTGCAGGTGGTGGAGACAACACTCTATGCACGAGAGCAGGACATGCAGCAGGTGCGCCACTTCGTAGAGGCGAGCATTGCGGATGAGCAGACGCGCGCACGGGTGCTGCAACAGGTGTGGAACCCGACGGTCTACGTGAGTGTCGTGCTGCTGAACGTGCCGCAGGAGGTGGAGAAGGCGGTGCCCTTCGAGGCGGTGCCGCCCGACGTCAACGTACGCGGCAGCAACAGCAACGGCAGCGGAGCTCCGCACCTGCGACACAACGGCGGGGCCACCTCCAGCTTCGGTGTTGCCGCTGAGGATGGGCTACGTAGTGGCGGTCTGCGCAGCCGTGTGCGACAGCAGCCCGCCATCATTATGTACCCGCCCGAGCACCGGCGCTTCACGGCGCTGGAGACGGAGGGCGGCGACTTGTCGCGGTGCTCAGCCGTGACGCTCCTCTCGCACTGCGACGCGCGGGAGCTGCTGGACGACGGCAGCTTCATGGACCGCCTGCGTGATCTGCTGACGCGGTACGAGAACGCCTATCGTGAGTCCAGCAACGTGCAGGACTGGCCGCAGTCTTCGCTGAGCGCGTCCATCGAGTACCTGGCGCGGGCGATGCCGGACGTCTCGGCGGAGTGCAACACGCTTGTCTTCATCAGCAACGTCGGCACCATGTCCACCTCCGACACCCTCACCTTTCTGGAGAGCATGGTGCGGCGTAAGAACCTCATCGTGTCACTGGTGGCGCTCAACCGCATCCTCATGTTCGACTCGCCGGAGCTGAGCCCGCTGGCGCGCTTCCTCTCCGCCGTTGGCGGCTTTGCCGTTCACGTGGACTACTGGCTTGCACTTGGCGCACCGCGGCTAAACAGCGAGTGGTGCCACAAGTTCGAAGGTGCCCGCTGCCTGGCGCAGCAAGTCTTCGTCCACCTCATTAATCGCTTTCCGGTGGCGCACCCGGGTGCCACCCGACGCGACCTTCTCGCCGACGCGCTGTGCGAGCCGGTGGTTCTGTACGACGGCGACCATGACCTGCCCGACTTTGTAGTAGAGGCGTCGATGATAGAGCTGCTGAGCACGACGGCCGCACTGCGCTTCAACCAGGGCTGGAGTGTACTGATCGACTACCGCGACGAGACGAGCACGTCGCACCTCGCGGCGCGCTACGACCACGATTTTCACCGTGGCACCATCAGCCTGCACTATGAGATGAACATCAACCGGCCTGCGGTGTACCGCCGCCTGCTTGTCTCCGGGACGAAGGCGCTAGTAGACCACTTCTGCAAGAATCGCTGGGATGAGAACTCCACCAGCGTGGTGAGTGAAGGTAACGGGCACTGGCTGGCCTACCTGACGCTGCTGCGGCTGCAGGTGCACCTATGGATGAAGGCGGAGCAGGTGCTCATGCGTCTGGTGAACGCCTCCCCTGCGCAGAAGACGATCAGTCCCGTGCCAGACCTGCTGCGCTTCTCCGGGCCGGACGGGGTGTTGTCCGAGTGGTTCAACACGGCCACCGTCGTCTCCCTCGGCGTCTTCTTCCGCTTCGAGCACCTCTCGCCCAGCACGCTGGTGGCGCACAGCCGCGCAGCGGGGCTCAGCGGCGCCTCGACGGAGTCCGCCGCCCGGGCGTGTCTGCGCTCTGCGATGCTGCGCCGCCACTGTCTCGTAGGGCGAGAGGAGGAACTGACCTTCCTCCGTGTGGAGAAGGCGGCGCCTGCGTCGTCGACATCGGCGCTCCTGGCGAGTGCCGGCATTCACGGCGGCAGCGGCAGTGGTGCCGCAGCAGAGCCGTCGGCGTTCACGCTGGTGCAGTTCTTCCCCCTCTACAACAACACCGCCGTCGGCAACGACTTCGGCCTCGCTGGCGGCTTCGAGTGTCGCGTGAGCTGCGTGCTGTGCGACCACGTGCGGCAGCAGGCGGTGGTGCAGGCGTTGCTGGTGGACGTCTTCGACGCGGTGAAGGAGCGCAACGCGGCGGCGGCGCGGAAGGAGAAGTACCTGCTGGTGCGTGCCTCCCACCGCACGGTGAACGAGCAGGCGCTGCAGCTGGTCAAGGCGAGTCTGAGCCAGCGGAAAATGCGCCTGCTGACGAGTTACACGGAGGGCACTATTCGCGGCTACTTTCCTGGCGGTGCGAGTGGTGATGCGGCCGCCTCTGGCTCGGCGGGTGCGCCGCGCGACAGCTCCACGGCGCTGACCCATTCTGCCCTGCTGGAGGAGTGCTACCGCTACCCGATGCTCACCTTCCCGTGGTCGCTGCTGAATGCGCTGTGCTTCCGCTGGGTGCTGGGCTGCAGTGAGTCCCACCCCTACCTCACCGAGGAGGCTTTCAGCTTCTTTGTGGCGCGCCGCCTCCACGCCGGCTTCATTCTGTTGGTCTACTACACCACCTCGCTGAAGGCGGTGCTTGTCAAGCGCATCGGCAACCCTGAGGCCCGCATGGACGTGTGCGTCTTTGACATCCTGGAGGCCATCCCTGTTGCCGCCACCTCCTCCTCCTCCAGCAACACCGCCACGGTCGCCTCGCAGATTTCCATCCGGCGCCTTGTCACGCCATTCAAGCGAGCGCGTCTGTCGGTGTGGACGTACACGCACGACATCCAAGAGGACCTGCACATTGCCACCGCCATCTTCACATGCAAGGCTTTCTCGAGCAACCAGCCTGGGGACCGACACAGCGTACTGCGGCAGATGCGGGAGAGCGGGCTGACGCCCATCACGCCCCGCGTCGAGTCGCTTCTCTTTTACCTACACCCGAAATACACGGAGATGGTGGAGTTGCACTCCCCGCCGTCGCTCGGCGTGGATGGCTGCGTGCAGCTGCGCGACCGTCTGCTGAACATCGTCAGCTGCGTTGGCGACCGCAGCACGGTCGTGCCAGCCCGTGCGTTGCATGCGGACTACGCCCAGCTGCTCTCATCCAGCACCGCCACGCTCGACCTGGACACCAACGTCTACATCTCCGTCATGAGCCCCATGCGCTACCACACCATCCTGTGCGTGCTGATGCTAGAGTCCGACACGGACGAGGGCACCGGCCAGCACACAGTGAAAGTCGCCCTCGCTGCCCTGGACCAGCAGCTACTGGAGTACACGCTCACCCAGCAGTACCAGCGCAGCTCCAGCGCGTGTAACGACCAAATGCCGATGAGCGCGGCGGAGGCAGCGGCGGCAGCGGCGACGGCAACAGCGGCTGCTGCGGCTGCTGCGGCGAAGACCGTCATGCCGGAGTGCGTGGCCGACCGCGCGGTGGTGCTCTCGCTGCGTCACCTCCTCACCGTCTTCACCTCCGTCTACTGCGCCCGTGAGCTGCTGCGGCTGGTGCGGTCAGCGCCGGCGGCAGACGCCTCCGCTGCCGTGACGGAGCTCGCCGACGCCTACGGCCATCTCGGCAACTACGCGGCGGAGATGGACGCGACGCACCTGCTGCACCTCGTGCAGTGGCGCTACGGGGCAGCCACCGGGCCGGGGCTCAGTGGGAAGATCCAAGAGGTGCTGATGGACATCGTCGCGGCGCAGCAGCGCAGCTTCCCGACCCACCCGACGCTGTGGCTGCCGCTGACACGGCAGGAGCGGGCCGCGTTGCGGACTGCCAGCGACCACCGCAGCCGCTGCGGCCACGACGACAGAGTCGACGACGAGGACGAGGACGAGGACGATGACGAGTCGGGCGACAACGTCGACGGCGAACGCAACGACGGCGGCGAGAACTGCGATGGGCGGTGCGATGACCGAGTGCGGCTGGACCTGCTGCCTGTTGCGGTGAAAGTGTGCGCGGTGCTGCAGGCGGGGCCTTCGTCGACGTCCTCCGCAGGCGGTGCGGCTGCGGCTGCACGCGTTGCGGATGGCGAGGAGGCGGAGGCGACGACGCACTGCCTGTGGATCTCCTCTGCAGCCGCGGGCAGCGCAGGACCAGTGAGCAGCAGCAGCACCGTCCGTGAGAGCACGCTGCGCGACAGCACTCCGTGGTCGGTCCCGTCCGCCGCGGTGCCGGCCGACGCCTACACCCCAACGGATGTTGTCGTGGGTCCGCTGCCGGAGAAGCCCGTCCCCACCCGCCTGCTGCTCCGCGTCTTCGTTAAGACGGTGCCCATTGATCTGCTGGAGCTGTGCAAGGAGGAGTCCTTCTGTCCGCCGCAGTCCGCCGTGCGCCTCACCTTGCGGCTGCTCTTCTACCGCTTCACCGCCGAGGAGGGGCCTGCGATGGTGACGGCCTCCGCCAAGGCGGCCTCGTCGCTCTCCGCCACGTCCGGCTCCGCCACCGCGCACGTCGCGCCGAATCACCGCGGCACGGCGGAGGAGGCGGCTGGGCTGGCACTCAACCACCTATTCGGCCAACCCGCCGCCGTGCCGTGGGACCGCCGCCGCTGCGACGACGTTTTCCACAACTGCAACGACTTCGGCTCGCTGCCAGAGTACGTGGAGAAATCCATGCGTGGCATTACGAGTCGGCTGGCGTGGCGCATAGCGACGTACTGCCTGCGGAGTGCGTGCTGCTGCACTCCTTGCGCGGCTGCAGGCCCTCGTTGCAGCGGAGGGCGGCGACGGCGGTGGCGACGGAGCGGCTCAGCAGGCGGCACCAAAGAAGGACAGCGGCAGCAGCGCGGCAGTGCTGAAGCGGCGGGATGTCACGCTTTCACACGCCGCGGCGCTCGCGTCGCACGCCGGGCTGCGCGACGACGCCGGGCTGCGCGATCTCCTTCGCGTCGTCGTCACTCCAGCGCTGCTCAGCTCGCGTCGGTTTATCTTCTCCACC
>AUXI01000249.1:0-29818 GCA_000482105.1 Crithidia acanthocephali | reverse complement strand
CGAGCGCGCGTTGGTGGAGGGTCGCATGGAGGCGGAGGACATCCCGCGTGTGTGGAACGAGAAGATGAAGGAGTACCTCGGCTTGGAGACGGAGGGTCATGACGACATCGGCTGCCTGCAGGACATCCACTGGTCCATGGCGAAGTTCGGCTACTTCCCGACGTACTCGCTGGGAGCGATGTTCGCTGCGCAGCTGATGGCGAGCATTGAGCGTGAGCTCGGCGAGGACACGGTGAGGACGTGCATCCGCACCGGCAACCTGGAGCCGATCTTCGCGAAGCAGAAGGAGAAGATCTGGGACAACGGTCGGTTGTACGAGACGGACGAGCTGATCTGCAAGGCAACGGGCGAGTCCCTCGATCCGAAGTACTTCCGCGCACACCTGGAGCGCCGCTACCTGCGCAAGGAGGATTAGAGTGTGCATTTTAGTGTGCTGAAAGTGCCATCGTATGCGCGAACGAGAAGCGGACGCTCGCTGTTTTTCTCTGGCCTGACGTGCCGTCACACCGCCAACTTCATTGCGATGTTTTTCTTTTATTCTCTACTCCTGTTTTTAACGCCGCACCTGCCACTTGAACGACTCCATGTTGTATACATATGCTTCCCCGCTGGAGGTCGTATCTTGTGTTAATGTGGCTACCTTCCTGTGATTTCGTTTTGACTCCGTTTCTACATAGCGTGCAAACCGGTACAGCCATGGCTGACGCGCTTTTGTCTTCCTTGCGAATTGCTTCACAAGCATCTCTCTCATTTTCTTTTTTTATTGTTTCGTGTGCTTCACAATATTATCGCTAACTCTCTTGAGTTTTCTTTTTCCTCTTTTTTTTTCACGAAGGTAGTTTTGCGTTCCGAGAAAGAGAGATCGTTTTCTTTGAAAAGCTCCTTGTTTTTCCCTTATTGTGCGTGTGTGTACGCCCGCTCTTAAGCGTTTCAATTCTTAAAAAGGTAAACAAACACCAACAACAACAACAACACGAACGCATTAGACACGCCTAGCTTTATGGAAGGCTGACAGACGCGTTGACCCTGAATGACTGGGTACATTCCAAGAGAAGAAAAGAAAAGAACAGAACAGAAGAAAACCGTTGGGCATACCAGCTTTGCTCGCGATTCCTTAGTGCTAGTGAAAGATCCTTTTTTTTTAACTTAGCACGTTGCACCTTCAGCTCCACTCAACTACTTCATCGACGCTCCTCCCCAACCTCTTTTTTTTTTCCTTTACAACGCATAATTTTAATACCACCTTGCCAGTCTCTCATCTCCTATTCTATTGTACCACCCTATCGTGCTTTTTTTTTTAACACCATTATCATAAAAAAAAAAACTTACATAACCACAAGACCCTCTTTTCCATCATGCAGGCCTACAAGGATCTTGAGAAGCTTTCGCTGAAGCTGTACCACTTCGCGCACCTGCTGTCCCTCGGCATGTGGGACTCGCAGGCGATGATGCCGCCGAAGGGCGGGGCGGCGCGTGGGGCGGCCATCGGCGAGCTCTACGGCCTCATCGCCTCCCTCCTCACGGCGCCGGAGACGAAGCGACTGCTGGACGAGGCGGAGACGGTCAAGGCCGAGCTGAGCCCCGCCCAGCAGGCCAACCTGCGGGAGATCCGCCGGCAGTACACGGCGCAGTCCGCGCTGCCGAACGAGTTCGCCACACGCAAGATGGTTCTCGTCTCCACCGCCCCTGGGGTGTGGGCCAAGGCCCGCAAGGAGAACGACTTCGCCGCCTTCCTGCCGACGCTGAAGGAGATCATCAAGATGTCGCGCGAGGAGGCGCAGCTGCGCTCCGCTGCCACCGGCAAGGCCCTCTACGAAGCCCTGTTTGACCAGTTTGAGTGCGGCATGTCTCTCGAGACCCTCGAGCGCATCTTTGCGGATGTCAAGTCGTGGCTGCCGGAGCTGCTGCAGAAGATTCTGGCCGCGCAGAAGGACTCCGGACTGGAGGCGATCGCCCCCGAGGCGCCGTTTGCAAAGGAGAAGCAGGAGGCGCTCGGCCGTCACTTCATGAAGCTGTGGGGCTTCGACTTCGAGGGCGGCCGCTTGGACGAGTCGGCGCACCCCTTCACCGGCATGGTGAAGGAAGACACCCGCATCACCACGAACTACGACCTGCAGGACTTCACCAAGGCGATGTTCGCCACCATCCACGAGACCGGCCACTCGAAGTACGAGACGAACTGCGGTCCAATAGAGATGCGCGGCCAGCCCGTCTGCGAGGCCCGCTCTATGACGATCCACGAGAGCCAGTCGCGCTTCGCTGAGGTGGTCGTGGGCCACTCCGGTGCCTTTGCGGAGTTCGTGACGCCGCTCCTGAAGGAGCACCTGGGCGAGCAGCCCGCCTTCACGGTGGAAAATGTGCGTCTGCTGAACCAGACGGTGAAGCCGGGCTTCATTCGCATTCGTGCGGATGAGGTGTGCTACCCGCTGCACATCCTGCTGCGCTACGAAATGGAGCGTGACATTATCGAGGGCCGCATGGAGGCGGAGGACATCCCACGTGTGTGGAACGAGAAGGTGAAGGAGTACCTCGGCCTGGATGTGGGGGACCATGACGACCTTGGCTGCCTGCAGGATGTGCACTGGGCCCAAGGTTGCTTCGGCTACTTCCCCACCTACTCGCTTGGGTCGATGTTCGCCGTGCAGCTGATGGCGACGATCAAGAAGGAGCTCGGCGAGGACACGGTGGACAAGTGCATCCGCACCGGCAACCTGGAGCCGATCTTCGCGAAGCAGAAGGAGAAGATCTGGGACAACGGCTGCCTGTACGAGACGGAGGACTTGATCAAGAAGGCCACCGGTGAGCCGCTGGACACGAAGTACTTCCGCGAGTACCTGGAGCGCCGCTACCTGCGCAAGGAGGACTGATGAAAGGCTGTGAAGGTACCTGCCTGGCGTCCATAGCTCACGGGGCTGTGGAGCGCTATATGCGAGCGTTACATCTATATCTTTTTTTCCCCTCTAGTTTGTTAACGTAAACTCCTGTGTTTTCCCTGGAGTATCTCTTTTTGGTCTCATTTTTTCTTTTACTATGTAGGTTTCCGTCAACGTTATTATCGTTTCTTTACTTGCGCCTTTTCCTCTTTTCACCTGTTTACCACCTGTGCTACTCTCACTCGCCTCCGCGAACCAGTCATGCTCTCTTTCCGGTGGTCTTGAAGCGTGAAAAGTGGGTGCGCAGCCGATTCACCTGCCGTTCGGGTCTTTCACCGAGTGGCAAGGTATTTGCTGTGGATCAGGGCTCTTTAGCGACCAGTACTCCTTCATTCTTTCTTTTTTTTCCCCCTTAAACAGAACTATTATATGCTTATTGAGTCTGCCCCTCACTGTTGTAGCAAGTCGGAGGGTACAGTTTTAATTCCGTTACACACTGAGCAAATTGGTTTCTTTCTCTGTGGTAGTGTACTATTTTTTAATGGTGCATATCACGCATCGCGCGACGCTTGTTGGAGGCCAACAGATGCGTACATGACCGCCTGTGTGTTTTTCTATGGTGTGGCGCGCGAGTCATTAAGGTGATGTTGCTTAGTGCGTGCGCTTCCACGTCCAAACGCACAACAGAGTGGCATTGCACTTGAGGTCAACGTCGAGGCGTACTCTCTCTTGAGATGGACAAGGCGTGGCGGATGCGAGTGGTGCCGACCCTGATCATTTCGATCTTCAATGCATCTGCTACTTTGCTTCTTCTGCTCTCTGCTTGTCTTCTCTTCCTTTGTACTTACAGTTTTGCGTCATCTCTGTCATCAACCCGGCTCTTATTATTATTATTATTATCGCACTCTATTTTTTTTTTGCTATCGCTTCTTTTGCTTTCCACTTTAACGTATTCCAATCCATCTCCCACCCGATCGCTCATCACCACCATGGAGGCCTACAAGGAACTCGAAAAGTTGTCGCAAAAGGTGTACAACCTCAAGCACCTCGTCTCCCTCGGCGGGTGGGATACGCAGACCAAGATGCCACCGAAGGGTGCCGTGGCGCGTGGTGCGGCCATGGGCGAACTCTCGGCGTACATTTTCGAGTTGCAGATCAGCGCGGAGACGAAGCGACTGCTGGACGAGGCGGAGGCGGCCAAGGCGGAGCTGAGCCCCGCCCAGCAGGCCAACCTGCGGGAGATGCGCGACACGTACGAGTCCAGGTCGGTGCTCCCCTCCGACTTTGTGATGCGGAAGGCGAAACTGACGGCGACCGGCGCGGGTGTGTGGGCCAAGGCGCGTAAGGACAACGACTTCTCGCAGTACCTGCCGGCGCTGAAAGAGATGATCGGCCTCGCGCGGGAGGAGGCCCACCTGCGCTCCGCTAAGACGGGCAAAAACCTCTACGAGTCGCTCTTCAACGAGTACGAGTGCGGCATGTCTCTTGAGACGGTCGAGCGCATCTTTGCGGACGTCAAGTCGTGGCTGCCGGCCCTGCTGCAGAAGATCGTGGAGGCGCAGAAGGACTCGCACGCGGAGATCGTCGCCCCCGAGGCGCCGTTTGCGAAGGACAAGCAGGACGCGCTGAGCCGCCACATGATGAAGGTGTGGGGCTACGACTTTGAGGCGGGCCGCCTGGACGAGTCTCCGCACCCCTTCACCGGCATGGTGAAGGAAGACTCTCGTGTGACGACCCATTACCACGAAGAGGACTTCACGAAGGCGCTCTTTGCCACCATCCACGAGACCGGCCACTCGAAGTACGAGACGAACTGCGGTCCAATGGAGATGCGCGGCCAGCCCGTCTGCGAGGCCCGCTCTCTCAGCATCCATGAGAGCCAGTCGCGCTTCGCTGAGGTGGTCGTGGGTCACTCCGCCGCGTTCGCGGAGTTCGTGACGCCGCTCCTGAAGGAGCACCTGGGCGAGCAGCCCGCCTTCACGGTGGAGAACATGTGCAAGTACTTCCAGCGTGTGAAGCCGGGCTTCATTCGCATCTACGCGGATGAGGTGTGCTACCCGCTGCACGTGCTGCTGCGCTACGAGATCGAGCGCGCACTCATCGAGGGCACGATGGAGGTCGAGGACCTGCCGCGTGTGTGGAACGAGAAGATGAAGGAGTACCTCGGCTTGGAGACGGAGGGCCACGACGACATCGGCTGCCTGCAGGATGTGCACTGGTCGATGGGTCTCGTCGGGTACTTCCCGACCTACTCGCTTGGGTCGATGTTCGCCGTGCAGCTGATGGCGACGATCAAGAAGGAGCTCGGCGAGGACACGGTGGACAAGTGCATCCGCACCGGCAACCTGGAGCCGATCTTCGCGAAGCAGAAGGAGAAGATCTGGGACAACGGCTGCCTGTACGAGACGGAGGACTTGATCAAGAAGGCGACTGGCGAGCCGCTGGACACGAAGTACTTCCGCGAGTACCTGGAGCGCCGCTACCTGCGCAAGGAGGACTGAGGAGAGAGGCTGCAACTGCCGTGGGACCGCGCAGCTCCCGTCTCCTCCCCCATTTTACTGTTTCACTCTTTGATTCGGTTACGTGGCCTACGCTATTTTGGGGGTATTGAGGCGAAGGAAGCGACTGTGGATGATGATTCTATGCTCCCTTCTTTTTCTCATGAACTCCGAATAGAGGGTCTGTTTTTACTAAACCTTAAAAGCACAAAAAAATACAGATATATATGTAACGGTACTTTCTAGTGACTGAGCAGTGTTGTGCATTCATTTTGTTCAAGTTACAGAAGTTCGTGGTGCACCCTTTTTTTCTTCTGTAAGTGTTATGGTCATTGAAACTTTTTTTTTCTTTCTATCACAGATGTGATATCGCTGATTAAAGACGAGCAACACACCCCCTCATTATTTTTTTTTTGCTTGCGTTTCGACCGTTAACCCGACTTTTCTCTCCCCTCCTTAAAAGCACACTGGTCAACAAAACGGACTTTTACATATGTTCTTAAAAAAGAGCTCAGGAGACTCCTCGTCTACTGAGGTAAACCTTATTACTGTTACAATCATTTTTACTGTTGAGCAAAACACAGTGTTTCGCAAGAGGTGCTGACGTGAAAAAAAAAAGAAGAGAAGAGGAGATGGTTAAATGAACGATGGAGTGTTTCTTGCATTCTGACACACAGTCAAGCAGATGAGAAGGATGATGCATCTATTGTGTATTTGTGTCGTTAGAGAGTCTGTAGAGGGAGTGAGATAGTTCTTCATCGAGGGTCGTCTGACGTTGACTGCGCTCTGACAATTGAAAGGCTATGCAGTGGCCTGAGTGTGCAACTGACACGGCAGTTGATTGCGTGTCTTCTTATGAGTCCCACACTGGCGTCTGTTCCTCATCAAAAGGACATTGAGCCGAAGCTCTTTGCAAGATTGATGTACTGTAGAACGTCCATTGTCTCCTCTTTGCCGCTTTCACCTTCCAAAGAATGCATAGATCTGTTGGTGTTGAGTGCTTTTTCTTCTTGTAGAGCACAACCTATCTCTGTTTCCATTGAGGGCACAACAACAACAACGACAAAAAATAAAACAAGCTCACGCAGTGTAAGAACTCGTCCTATAGCTGTCTTGCACGTACCAGAATAAGGCATCTGCATTGCTTCTTTTTGTTGTTAATTATTGTACCGCTCTCTTTTCCTTTGTTATTGTCGTTGTCAGCCATAGAAGAACACCCATCTACCGCATAGATAGACCACCCGCATTACACTTTTTTTTTTAAACATCGTTCTTCGCAGTACGCCCCACATTCCTTTGCCTTTTGCTTGTTTTGGCGCTTTTATTGGTGTAAATCGACACGTCTGCGGCTCTTCTTGATGCGTCGTCAGCTCAGCGCACCATGGCAACGCGTTTTGGGACAGTCCCTTCGTAGCGGCTGCACGATGCAGTCGCTGGTCAAGGCACAGACGGCGCTCTGCAAAGGCAAGAAGCCATCCACAGACGCAGCAGCGGACTACGCGGAGTTCTTCCGCGTCCCCATTTCCCTCGACTCCGGCATCGAGCACAGCACCCAGGAGTACTTCGCCAACCTGCAGAAGGACGTGGCGAACCAGCAGGACTCCCTCATTGTGCAGGAACAGCAGAAGGAGCTCGCCAGGTCTGACAGCGTGCCCCTCTTCCTCGTTGGCTACCACTTCAAGTCCAAAGTCTTCTCGCTCTTCTCAATCACGGCGGACAAGGTGGCATGCACGGTGGACGTTGGCGCCGCTGCGGCAGATGCGTGGGGCGTCGCAGACGACATCATGCTGCACACCAACGGCTCCCCGCAGTTCATCCTCCTGCCCGTCGCGGAGACGGCACAGGAGCGCACCGCGCTGGCTGATCCGCTGGCGAGGCTGGGTGAGCTGCTGCGCACCAGCGGGCTGCAACCCGTCGTGCACGTCGACACACTCGAGTTGTGCGCCTCCCTCCGCGTCGATCCGCCCTCGCCGCGGGAGGTGACGGCGCATGTGATCTCCGGCGTCTCCCCGGCACCGCTCACGCAGACGTGGTTTCAGGCGCACTGGGCCTTCCTGCGCACCGTGGCGTGCAGGGCGGCGCCGGCGGACCCGCTGCTCACGGTGAGCGCCAGCATCCTGCCCCGCTACGACGTCTTCGTCATCCACCTCGTGCGGGCCGGCTCACGGGGCCTCAACGTCTCCCTCTGGGATCCGGTGCGGCGGCGGCACTACTCCGCCAAGGGAATACTCTCCGACGTGCTCGGCTGCCTCTTTGACACGCGATCGACCCGCATGATTCTGCTGCCCACCAACCGCACCGACCGCGCCACCCTCTTCCGGTGCCGCGCTGCCGTCACGAAGAGCGGCAACCAGTGCGTGGTGGTCTTCGCCTCGGAGGTGAGTGAGGCGATGCGCGGGGCCTACCAGTCGAACCCGTCCCGGTACTGGGAGACGCTGAAGGAGGCCACCAAGTGGCTAGACGCGGACCTCCTCTTCCACGTCTACGTCACGGCGGGCAACACGCTGCGGGCCTACCGCAAGAAGGCGCTGGCGGACAGCAAAGGCCGCAACTACCTCGAGCAGCTCGCCCCCACGCAGGAGAACACCATCGCCACACCGCAGAACGTCACGGATTGGGCGAAGTACTTCACGGCGCCGAAGCGGGTGGCGGCGGAGAAGGCGGAGGCCCGGCACTACACCAAGTACCTCGCTCTCTCCTACATCGCTGCGGACAACGTCCTCTACGGGCAGCCGATGAACCCCGTGGCGCAGCAGAACTTCGTCTTGAGCGCGTGTCTGACGGACCACGCCGGCCGCACGGTAGAGCCGTGGGCGGTCTACAGCAGCCGCGGCCAGTTTTGCTTGCCGAGTCTGGACGACTACGAGGTGTTGGTCACCCACGACGCCAAAGCCCTCCTCCTACTGCTGTGGCAGGACGCGGAGTTGCACAAGTTTCTCAAGCGCGGTGGCCGCGTGTGGTGTGTGACGCTGGCCGAGTACTTGTTGGAAGCGCAGCGGTGCGTGACGGGCAAAAACGGCCTGCACGAGTTGGCGCAGCGTCACGGCGCCTCGCTGCCGCCGTCGTCGCGTGTCGGCACGTCGAGCGAGCGGCTGCCCTTCGCCTTCCAGCGGCGGTTTCTCCTCCTCGCCACGCCAGCCGTGCTGAAGATCTTCCACGCGCAGCTTCAGCGGTCCTGCGAGCAGTGTCAACTCATCAGTCTGGCCCACCGCATGGACGCGCTGCTAGCGATGGCGTGCATGGAGAAGTCCGGCATTCACATCGACGCGGAGGAGGCGGCGCGGCAGACGGCGTCGCTGAAGAACGCCGCGACGGTGCTGGACCGCGCGCTGGCCGCCTACACCCCGTCGGAGATCCCAGAGGAGATGCAGGAGCTCTTTGACTGGCGCTCGCTGCAGCAGCAGCACGCCTTTTTCTTCGGCGGCAAGATCACCCTCGGCTACAACGGCAGCACGCGGGAGAGTCCGCTGTGGACGTCCAACTTGGTGCACCTGTGCCACCGATACGGCGACTTCCATCGACTTGTGGGGGACTTGCACCTGCAGCGCTACGCTGCGCAGTGTTCGCTGCCGCTGAGCAGCAAGACGGCGCACCACATCGCGGCCTACATCAATGAGCAGGGCACGCAGCGGGCCAAGACCTACCGCATCGTCTTCTTCGACGTGGAGACGACCGGGCTGAACCCGGCGACGGACGCCGTGGTGGAGATCGCCCTCTTCGACCCCGTCGAGAACACGACCTTCCACACCCTGGTGAACCCGCAGCGCGTCATCACGCCTCGCACCGTGAGCATCCACCACATCACAAACGCGCTCGTGAAGGACGCACCGACCATGGCGACGGTGGCCCCCAGTGTGGCCGCCTACCTGCGGCTCGACAAGGCGTCCTACAACCCAGACGAGGTGTTGGTGCTCGTCGGACACAACGTCTTCAGCGTGGACGAGCCGCTGCTGCGACGGGCCATGGAGCAGCACGCGCCGGATGCAAGGCTTGATGGTGTCCTCTTCTGCGACTCGCTTGCGATGCTGCTCGCCTTGCGCGGCGACACGACGGCGCGGCAAGGCGCCGTGCGGGTGGACCGGCAAATCGCCGATGCCCTCGTCAGCTCGCTGCGGCTCAACCACCTCATCACGGCGCTCAAGGTGCGGCCGGAGGGGGAGATGCACCGCGCAGACACCGACACGAAAGCGCTCTGGTACGTCCTCGTGCACATCTTCCGACTCACCGGGAAGGAGCCCGCGGCGCAGCGCGACGTCCTCCTGTCCTTCGCGGCGGACACGCTGCTGCGCTTCCCATCGAAGGGCTGCTTCGTGGCGTCGGAGCGAAAGAACAAATCCATTCAGCTGCGGCTGCCCGGCATCGCCGCGGGGTACATCAAAAACCCGAAGGTGGTTTCAAACTTGCAGCACAAGGTCTTCTCGGAGGCGGTGCTCGCGGCGCTGAGCGCGCACGGCGTGCAGCCAGCCAACCTGCTGCTGCAGCGCCAGCTGCTGGAACGGCACATCTCGTCCTTTCTGCAGCCCACCGCGGACGGCCGGCTCGCCGTCCTGCATCCGGATGGACGCGTGCATCAGCACATCGACATGACGGCTACGACGACGTCGCGCACCATCAGCGCGCACCCGAGCTGCCAGAACATCCCGAAGGACGACAAGTCCTCTGTGCGGCGCCTCTTCGTCTCCCGCTTCGGTGCGCAGGGCCGCTGCGTCGAGGTGGACTACTCGCAGTTGGAGATCGTCGTGCTGGCCAACTTGTGCAATGACACCAACCTCTCCAAAGACCTCAACCGCGGCGTGGACTTCCACGTCAAGCGCGCCGCCTTCTTTAGCGGGCTGCCGTACAAGGAAATCTACCAGGGCTACCGGCGCGACGTGCCCAAGTACGTGAAACTGCGCAAAACGGCAAAGCAGTTCTCCTTTCAGCGGCTCTACGGCGCGGGGGTGCCGCTGCTGCACAAGACCACCGGTATCCCGGTGAAGGACCTGGAGTCGTCCATCCAACAGGAGAACGAGGAGTACCCGGGCATTGCGACCTTCCACCGCGTCGTGCGGTCGGTGGCGCTGCGACCGAACAACCCGGGGCTGCCGACCTGCTTTATAGCGGAGATGCCCACTGGACTGCGCATGAGCTTCCGCACGCGTGACGTGGTGCTCAACCTGCCGCCCATCAAGAACTACCCCATCCAGGGTTACGGCGCGGAGCTCGCGCAGATGATGCTGGGCCGCCTCTTCCGCCACTTCGTGAAGAAGGACTTCTACGGCGATCGCGCCTGTCTCATCAACTTCGTGCACGACTCGGTGTGGATCGACTGTCATGTGGACGTGCTGAAGGAGTGCGTGACGGACACCTGCCGCATTCTCAGCTCTGTGCACGAGTACGTGCCGAAGACGTTCCCGGGCGTCAAGGTGAACGTGCCGCTCAGCGTGTCAGCCTCGTGCGGCGTCGACATGTGCTCGATGCAGACCATCAAGGACGGTGACTACGCCTTCGTGGCGCGGCAGAAAAAGTCGAAGGCGGCGGCGGTGGAGGACTTCCTCGACTTGACGGCCAAGGCGACGCTGTCGAGCGTCGTGGCGGACACCGTGGCGGCCTCCGGTGACGGTGAGGCGGCAGAGGCGGAGGAGGTTGTCGTTGTGGAGGCGTCGGACGAGGAGGAGGAGGCAGTGCAGCTGTGAAGAGGCAACGCAGCTCGTCGATGCCGCAGCACCGTGTGTTTCATACTTCTTCTTCTCCTTTTGTGTTGTTGTTTCGGCGACTACGTACATTTTTTTCTCTCTCTCTCTCGTCGTCACGTTGGTGTTATAGATGTTGCAGAAGCCCTCCTGCTCTTTTTTTCTCTCTTTTTTTTCTTTTGATTCACAGTAGATGCGAAGCAGCAACAACAACAAAAGAAAAAAGAGTTGAAAACAAACAACCTTAGAAGAAAGCGAGAAGTGCAATAGTGCATCTTTGCCGGGCCAAAAAGGCCGTTGGTGCGTAAGAGAAGAAAAACCCCACAGACACGTCGTTAATACTACTGTGGCTTTCTCGGTTCATCAGTGGGACTTTCTGGTGAAAGGGTGTCTCTCGGGATGCATTGAAAGAGTGATGGTGACTGCCGCCACAAAACCAACAAGTCATCTCTTTGCTCCCCTTAGAATCCGTTACACGCAGAGGGAAAAGAAGAACTGGCCGGTTTGTGCATGTGCAACGTAAACTAGAACTGTCTTTACTTGTGTTCTCTCCGTTTTTGCTCTTACAAAACAACCTTTCACAGCTTCTCTAACACAGTGCACACGGCGTGTTGCTCTAACCCCCCATTGAACACAGCTCTGTCGCTCTTCTCCTCTGCCCTCTTTTTTTTTGCTGCATCGCCGTTGACAGATGTCAGGTGGTGCATCGGAGCAGGCGACAACCCCGAGCTACGTAAAGATGCTCGTGGAGGACCGGGAGAGCGGGGCGCTGACGGCGCTGGAGACGATCCGCGACGCCGGCAACGCCGGCGCCGCACACGGCGATGCCCAAAGCGCACGCGGCAGCTTCGCCGAGGCCAACGACGCGTCCGAAGTTCCAGAAACTTGTCCGCCGGAGAAGGAGTCGCCGCAGGGCCCACGTGGCGGCGAGCTCGCCTTCCACGTCTCCACGCCAGAGCGCATTCGGCGCAGGTCGGAGCTTCTTTACGGCGAGATCCAGACGATGCTCGAGCGACACGATGCCCGGACGGGCCGCGAGCGTGAGGTGCAGCGCCGTGCCTCGCGTGGGTCGCGTGTGGCGGCGTCGGAGCGCACCCCCAGCACCACGAGGCAGGCAGCCAGCCCGGCTCACGAGCGGTCAGTCGTGTCGTCGCACACACCGCTGCCGAATCTGCACCAAATGTTTGAAGAGTCGCGGCGAACCCACCTGACGGAGGCGCAGCAGCAGCGCACGTACTTCCCTTCGTCCAGCAAGCCCACGGCCTACTCGTCGAAGGACCCCGGCACGTTTAGCTACCGGTTCCAGTCCATGGACGCACCGTCGTCGAGGCAGTGAGCATCCATATGAGGCTTAAGATAAAGTCGGAGCTGACTGTGCCTGAGCTTCACAACCTTTTTTCTTTTTAAATACTCCCTTAGATGTACAGTATACTTATTCTACTCTCTTTTTTTTTTCCTTTTCTCTGTCATTGTGAGGCGGTGCTCGAGAGAAGACACCTGCTATGGAAACAAACAAACAATCCACTTTTCTTTTTATATATTTGCGTCGATGGCGACAGCTGGCTCCAATAATTTTAGAGGACTGCGTTGGCAAAGGAGAAAGAAGTGTTGCTGCCGATTTCACAACTGTGCGCGCACGCACAGAGCACGACGGGCTCTTCCCGAGCCTTTGTCAACGTAGCTTTTCTCATTATTTCTCCGCTCTCTTGCTCTCACTCTTCTTCTCTCCATCCCGCTTGTTTCCTTTCTCCTTCTTTTTGCATTTTCTGTCCAACACCTCCTTCAGCCACCATTCACTGAGTTCAGTGGCAATTTGTTCTTTTGCTTGTCTGAATCCGTCACAGCAAGAGCACCCTCCAAAAAAAAAAAAAAAGACCAGCAAGAACAACACCAACAACTTTTTGTTTTCTTCGCTGATGCGTCCGTCTTTTCGGCTCGGTGGCGTTGCGGCGTCGCCCCCATCCCCGCGGCCCTCTCCTCACGTCGCAGCGGAGGACGCAGATGTCATCTGCGAGCTTTCACCCATGACGCCGCGAGTGCCGCCACCGGTCCCCGAATCCCCACCCGTGGAGGAGCGGCTTCTGCAATACGGTCGCGTGTACGAGGAGAAGCTGAAGAGAGCCCAGGCGGTGCGTCAGCGTGAGGCGGAGGCGGCTGCGGCGGCGGTGGCCCGGCCGTCCTCGCTGCTGTCGCACCGCCGCCTCTTCACGACGACGCCGTCGCAGCACGCGAGCGCAGAGGCCGCCCGCCGCCACCGCGCTGATCGCCGTCAAACGTACGAGGCGGAGAAGGCGTCACTGCTGCAGCGGCAGCCGGCAATTTTACCCGCCTCGCGTGACATGGCGGTGGCGCTGCGGGAGCGAGAGAATTGGGCAGGGCTGTCAGTGGGGACGATGTTGTTGGCGCGGCAGACGGCACTCGACGCACGCCTGGAGGAGCAGCGGCGGGAGGAGGCGGCCAAGCTGCCGTTTAAACCGACCGTGTCGGCTCACACGAGGCGGCTCAGAGTGTCGGCCCCCGTGGTGGAGCGCCTCTACCGCAACACCTCGCGTGATGCCGCGAAGGTCGAACGGAGTGGTGGCGTGCTGGCGGATGTGACCAACCGGCACAGCGCGGCGGCCAGCTGTGCGAAGCCGCCTTCCGCCTCCGCCGCCACCTACCAGCGGCTTTACCACGATGCCGTGGCGCGGCGGACGGAAAGCGAGACACAGGCGAAGTTAACGGCGGTGCGGTGCAGCGGCGACTTCCGGCCCACCATCGACCCCGTCAGCCAGCTCATCGCGTCACAGAGCGAGGACACGGCGCAGGCGCGTCTGCTGCGGTCCAAGTCGATGCCGGACGCGGCCAGACACGTGAGCCCCGAGGAGACCTTCGTCCCCCGCATCAACGCCAGACCCGCTGCGGGGCCTGCGCTGTCGCAGCGCAGCGACGCGTGGCTGCAGCGACGTGAGGATCGCCTGCGGCACGTTGTGGCGGCGCGAGACGAGGCGACGATGCGGGAATGCACATTTCACCCCCGCACAAACCGCGGGCCCACCAGCGGCTCACCGTGGGGGATGTCGGAGGACGACGTCGACACCACGAGCCGACCTTGCAGCTCCTCCGCTGACCTCGTGATTGCATCGACGGAGGCGTTGCTGCGCCACATTGACGTTGACGACGACAACAGCCGCAGCGACTCACCACGGCAGTGGGCAGACGTGCTGCGTTCCGGCGTGCCGGACGACGTGTTAGATTTACTAGAGGAGGTTGAGGCCATGTCTTACGGCTCTCGCCGCCCTTCACCATTTTAGATTTCCTTCGCTTGCTTTTTTAGATGCACGTCAGGAGTGTTTTTTTTTGTTTTTCTCCTTTCGTTTGTGTCTTTCGACGTTTATGCGAGTACCTGACGATGCGCAGTTGAATAAACCCGCTTTGTTCCTTGAAAGAAAAAAGCAACGGCAACAACAAAAAAACATCCGGAATAACAACGCCTTCTCAGCCCAGAAGATCGTGCTCTCACCTTGTCTCTCATTTGCGGTCCTTCATTTGTTTTTGTCTGCTGCGCGGCTGAAGCGTGACGCACACTGGGCAAGACAAGCTCTCGCTGTTGTTCCCAGTAGCGAGGTGGACCGTTGTGCTCCGTGATGCAGCTGCACCACTCCCTTCTCTGCACTTTCCCTTCATTTTGTGCGTGTTCAAACAGCCGTCCATTGCTGCTGCACTCGTGTTGTCAGCGTGTAGTGAACAGTCAGAGCGACACCTTGGCACATCCTTCACCTGCATAGGCAAACCCACACCTACACACAGCCACACAGACAGCCACACACACGATGGAGTCAACAGAGGCGGAGCGGGGCTACGTGCGATCATCCGTGCGCTTCGTCATCGGCGTGGACGAGGCCGGCCGCGGGTGCATGGCCGGGCCGGTCGGCGTGGCAGCAGCGCTCTACCGAATTTCTCCGACGGCGGTGTCGTATCGCGTGGCGGACAGTAAAACTCTCACCGAGGCCGCTCGCGAAGCTGCGCTGGATGGCATGTGTGCGGAGATGGGCCTGGGGAGTCGCGAAGCCTTCCTGACGCAGCTGACGACCAGTGGCGCGTGCTGCGTGGCGCACTACCAGCGCATGAAGCCTCTGCAGGCTGTCACGGCGCGACTTGTTGACGTCTCCGTCATCAACGAGCGCAACATTCTGAATGCCACGCTGGAGGGCATGTCGGCGGTGTGCAACGACCTGGTTGTGGCGTACAATCGCACCGCACCGCACCCCATCACGCCGCAGAACTGCGCCATCCTCATCGACGGCAACTGCACCCCGTGGACTTTTCTGCCTGAGGAGCGACGTCGCGAGATCACGCAGCTCTCAACTCGCAAAGCGGACGTACGAAAGAAGATCGGCCACGTCTATCCGGCGCTTGAGGGCTTCAGCTGCACCACCATCATCAAAGGCGACGGCACGCTGTTGTCCATCGCGGCCGCCTCTGTGGTGGCGAAGGTTGCACGTGACACCTACGCCGTGCGTGTTATGCACCCTGCCTACCCGCGTTACGGCTTTGACCACCACAAAGGTTACTGCACGAAGGAACACAGAGACTGCGTGGTGCAGCTCGGCCCCTGCCCGTCGCACCGCCTCGACTACGCGCCAGTCAAGCAGGCTATGAGCACTTGAAAACGAAGAAGTACACTCACACACTCACTCACACACTCACTCAGGAGGTCACGAAAGGAAAACATGAAAAAAGTTGCGAGGTAGTGGAGGCTTTCACATCAGGGGGCGATGGGTGGTCACGCACAACTACTGCAGGACACGCAGATGCACTTCCACACTGTTGAAGCGCGGTGTCTGACAGGCCCACCTTTTCATGTCACACACCTGTCAATGCACTCTTTTTTCCATCCGCTGCATTTTTTATTGCACCTCTTTTTTTTCTGCGCGTCTCTTTTTTTTTCTTTTTCTCTCTCTCCTCTTCGTTGTATTACGGCGCTTCACCTGCGCGTTGCTTCTGCCAGAGCCACGGGGCACTACACTGCAGTCCGTTTCACTACGGTGCACTTCTTCTTCTTCATTTCTAGCCTGGTCCTTCATGCCCACGCATGCCGCAGCTGCACATGTTGCGCAGGCAACTGTGCAGACACCAACGGGCCGAACTTCCCACCTGCGCAGTGACGGCATGCACCACCCTGTGCAGAGTTCATCAACTGAGACTGCGTCACTGCCGTCGCCTCTTCTCGACGAGACGCCTGCAACAGCCATGGAGCGCTTCCTCCACGCACAGGAGGCAACACTGCAGCATCTTCTCGAAGCCTGCAACGCAGCTTCTCCCAGTCAACCTGTGCACGCCTCGGCGACTCCTCCACTGGCCATCAACGCCACAGACGCCGATGCGAGTGCGTTGCCTTCGAGCGCAGCGGCAGCGTTGCAGGACGCCGACACACACCGGGCACGCCTCATCGCGGAGTTGCTGCAGCGTGACAAGGCGTCGCAGTGGGCTGCGGAGGTGAGCCGCACGGCGACCCGCGAGCGCGAGGAGCTGCGGCGCGCCGTGGCGCTGGAGGAGGCCCGGCTGGCGCTGGTGCAGCGGCGAAATGCGGCGCTGCGCACCCAACTCAACGCGTTGACGCGTGAGCGACGCGAGGCTGCGCAGGCATGCTTGCAGCACGAAACCGTCAGCACCGCTCTAACGGTGGCGGTGCCGGATCAGAACGCACAACTCGCCTCGACGGGTGTTTCTCGCGGTCTGATGAGTGACTACACAAACGAAATTGTCGAGGCGCGTCGCCAGCTGGACCAGCGCACCGGCGCACTGCAGGAGAGCCGCGAGCGCCTCCGACAGCTGCAGCAGTACCACCTCGACCAGCTCAGCGGCCAGTTCCACCCGATGCTGTTTGCCGAGGACGCATTGCGCACCACGGAGAACTTCCTCGACACGGAGACGAACATGGCGGTGCGGGCCACCGTGGTGGACGCGCTGCTGGAGGTGAACGCTGCACTAAAGCCGCTCTCCACCGATGACGCCGGTCGGCCAAACTCCGCCGCAGTACTGCCGTGCCTGGAGACCATCAACACGCTGTGGGACCGCCTCGCCGTGCAGAACTTCGTCGTCGGCCGCGTGAATCGTTTGTTCACCTGCATGTGCCCCACTGCACCTCCCCTCACGCTCCTGAAGGATACCAACATGATGTAACGTTAGAATTCACCGAGCAACACGCGGAAGAGAGTGGAGGGTGAGAGGAAGTTTGTCGTCGTCCACCCACTTCTCTCGCTTTGCTCATCTGCTTTGCCCTCTTGTACAAGAAGAAGAAGAGAAAAGAAAAAAAAACAATATCACCCACACACACGCACACCCACATATAAGAACGAGATGCTCGTTGCGTGAGCTGGTTGTATTCGTCTAGGTTCTGTGCATCTCGAATGCGTCATCGAGAGTTGCACCACGCTGCACACCACTTGTAACGAGGGTGATGCCCACTGTTGGAGAAATCAAGGGGCTCACAGAAGCGACTTGCTGAAGTTCAAGTCCACAGCTTCTAGACACCAGACTTTCTCTTCTATGTTTTTTATTGTTTTGACTCCCTTTTCTTCTTCGTACACGACACTTCAAAATACACACACACACACACACACACACACGAAAGTTCGCAGTTGCCAATTCTTGAAGGCGGCTGCTCTTCACTTACACCTTTTTCATAGATTCCCTAACAGATCGCCACTCTGCCCGCACAAATGGACTCGCGCAACAAAACGTTCACGCGGGCATCCTTTGACAACACCGATGAAGCGAAGCAGCAGATGCAGCACCTGCAGAGCACAGTCGAACAGCTAACACGACGGTGCCGGCATCTCGAGATTGCCGTGGATCGCAAGAAAGTGATCATTGACGATCTTCGCGCACACGTCACCCGGCTGGAGGAGTTGTTTGGCAAGAGTCAGAATGACATGGCCTACGCCCAACAGCAGCTTGAGTTCGTCGTTATCAGCCTCGAACGCCAACATGGCATTGTGGCCGACCACACGGAGCAGTTGCGGCTCTTTGCAGGCGAGTCCACGCAGCGTGGCCGCACGGCGGCGGAGGGGCCGGCGCAGCGCTCGATGCTGCTGCTGGTGGGCAACTGGCTCTACACCCCTGTGGTGCACTTCGCCAAAGGCATGTACTCCCTCATCTCCCCTATCATTAACACCGCGCAGTCTCTCTCTCTGCTGAACTCGGACGTGCTGCACCGCAACGCCGCCGACCGCATCCGCTGGGGTGCTACGAAGAAAGGAGACTTGCTGGGGATGCTGCAGCGTGGTGTGTTGGACCCCGATTCCACCGCAAATCGCAAGTAGTTGGCGGTTTAGTACTTTTTTTTGCTTCGTGCGTTGTGGTGAGCCATTTGTTTTATGTAAACACTAGACCTTTTTTTTTTTCTTTCTTCACTGCTACTCTCAATGAGCCATACTGGCAAACATCATTTGAGAACAAAACAAAACTCTACAAAACACTGCGGGGCGTCAACGTCCTCCTTTTCTTTTCTTTCTAAAGCGCAAAGCTGCCCCATCTTTTTTTTCTCTTTTCTTTGTTACACACCTCGGAGCAGGTGAAGGCACCTTGCAGGGCCATGCTGGACTTGCTCGTGTGACACCAACGCAGCGGCTTCTTTGCTCTCTCGTTTACCCTTCGTGGTGGTGCACACACAAACCAATTGTACGCCGTGTTTTTCCCTGTGCCCTCTGCTACCTCGCCTTGCCCATTCTCACCTTTCACACACACACACATACCACACCACACCATCACTATCGCGATTGGCCACCAAAGGTCAGCCAACAAAGAAGTGCCTGCTGTAGAGAAGTAGGAGTGTCATGAACGCTCTTGAACAGTCTCGCCACCGGCTCAATGCCGGCTCCAGCGAGCACGCCGCCTTCAACGACAGCGGAGACCTTTTAGCACTCCGCACCGCCTGCGGCACGTTCGGCGCGGCCTGCGTGTCCATCCTCTTTATTGCCTTCTTTGTGCAGCTGGCCATCGCACTGCTGCGCCTCCGTGTGCTGCAGGACGCGGACAGACGTGTCGTACCGAAGCCTGACCCGACACAGCGTGCGGTGCGTCACCTCGGCATCATCATGGACGGCAATCGGCGCTTTGGCAAGCGGCACAGCGGAGGTCACAAGGAGCCGGACCCTACGGTGCTGGCGGCTCTGCGCACCGAGCTGTGCAGCTCGGCGGTGGCTCCGGCTTACGATGGCGCACAGACGTCGACGTCTTGGCTCTCGGCGCGGTACCGACACTTTATGGAGCTCATTGAGCATACCGCCTTCGACGGGCACCGCACCGGCGGCGAGAAGCTGTTGGAGGTGCTCGCGTATTGCCTGGAGGCGAAGGTGGACATGGTCACCGCGTACGCCTTCTCCACCGACAACTGGCAGCGTCCGGCCGCAGAGGTGGACGCGCTGATGTCGCTTTTCTTTTTCTTCTTCGATCGCATTCGGAAAGTGGCACTGGAGAAGCACATCTTCGTGCGCTTCATCTCGACTGAGCCGGAGCGCATGCCGCAACGCGTGTATGAGCTGATGCGAAAGGTCGAGGTCGAGTCTCGAGCTATCACCCCACGCCGACTCACGTTGAACATCTGCGTCAGCTACAGCGGGCAGTCGGAGGTCGTTGCGGCGTGCAATCGTATTCTCGCACGACGACTGCACGACTGCGGCCCGTCGCTCGCCACCCCGGTCACACCGGCGGAGATGAATGGCGAGATGCTCCGCAGCATCACCCAAAGCGATTACGAGGAGCAGGACAAGGCTGTGTTTTCAAACGGTGTGTCTGCGGAGCCGGAGCTGATCCTGCGGACAAGTGGGGAGCAGCGCGTGAGCAACTTTCTTCTCTACGAGTGTGCGTACTCTGAGTTTGTGTTCTTCAAAAAGACGTGGCCGGAGCTGACGCGGGAGGACTTGCTCGGTGCGCTGAGCGACTACGCCAGCCGCGACAAACGCAAAGGCAAGTAGGAGCTGCCTCATGGCACGGAGGGACTGCAGAAGTTGTGCAGTTTGCACCATGAGAGCCTTTTCTGAGACACGCTTCGTTGATCTTGTGCCGCATTTCCTGATCGGCTTGCGGTGCAGCGTTTGTCTTTGTGCTTACTCACTCTTTTTCACTTCGTTCGACGAATGTTTCCGCTTTTTTTCTTTCTGTTGCTCGCTGCCTTCGTTTTCTTGCCTTTTACCTTCTACACACTCATCATTGTCAACCACGAAAACAAAAAGGGTTCAAAGTTTTTTCAACTTGCGTTCTTCTAAGTAAATAACTGAGCAATTGCTTGCAGTTGCGCGCGTTTCCTTTCTTTTTTTTTGTTTGTTGAGTGTGATACAATATATAATTCAGCTGTGCCATGGAGCTGCTGACGTGCACCAATGCATATGCACGGCAGTTAGACAGCCGAGGTGGTGCTTTGATGAGAGCAGCCATCGAATACGAACACTTCTTCTTGGTACCCATAACGACACACACACACATATATATATTGGTTATCTGTGTATGTTGTTTGTTTCTGTATTCCGACACGATTGAGTGGATTCCATTCATAGCGCGAGTGTTTGTTTTGTTCCTTTGTTGCTTGTCCATTTTTTTGAGGTGCAGACTGCAGGCAGCGTACGCGATGCGCTTCCATTATCTTTTTTTTTTTTGTGTGTTTGTTTGCTGTTCTCTCTTAGCCGCTTGATTCTTTAACAACACCAATGTCCAAAAGCGCCAACAACAAAACCAGCCTTTTGGCCTTTGTATATTTCCGAGTAATCGAGCCACGTTGGCGCAAGTTCGGCCAGAGTCTAAAAAAAAAAAAAACTACTACCAAAGGACTCACTCTTTTGCGGCTTGGCTTGAGTCGCATCGATTCCGTGGTGTTTTCTTTCCTTTACAGTTTTGTATACTCTAAAACAATATTTTCTTTGCATTGATTCATTGCTCTTTTTCCCTTTTTTTACCTCTACTTCGAGACGCTCAAGCACATTAATATAAGAAAACAAACTGAGGATTTGAATTGACGCCGCATGGAAGCTGGTGCGGCGGCTCACGGGAAACAACTACTGGCAAAAGAACGAAAGGAACGGCGAGTTGAAAACTCGAGTTATCGTACATCTCAGCAGTGGAGTAAGTACTGGCGCATTCGATACAGAGAGCACGGACTCACCATGTCTTGCAACTTCCTTCTTTTCTCTCTGCGAACTCTCTGTCGCTCCTCACTTCAACGGTGTCAACGATGACTGCTTCTGTAACAAAACCAACAAAAACAATATCAACAACAACAAAGCGAAGTGCAACTTAGCGCAATGAATTTCCAAACAACGTCCAACGGCGGCTGCGGCTACGGCGACGTGCACAGCAACGAGCACAGCACCTTTGCTCCCAACCCTCTCGTCGAGATCGAGTCAAACGATGTTACACGCAGTGAGATGGTGCAGATCATCGTGTCGTGGCTCATTCAGCAGGGCTTCACCTCATCTGCGCAGATGCTGCGCGAGGAGGCGACGAGTCAGTTCCGCGGCGAGCACTACCTGCGCAAGACGCTGCGCACCCTCTGCCGGGCAGTGGAGGAGAGCAACTGGGACTCCGCGCAGAAGAGTCTGAAGAAGCTGCAAACGAAGGCCGTCACGAAGAGCGGGCTGCGCACCGAGGGAACCTCGCCGGCGGCCTCGCTCGTCCGCTCGCTGCCCTTTCTGCTGGCGCAGCAGCAGCTCCTCGAGCTCGTGGAGGAGGACAACGACCAGCGCAGCTTCACCTTCTTCATGCGCACCATCAAGCCTTTTGAGCGCTCCATCAGCCGCGAGCACTTTCAAAAGTTGACGTACCTCCTCACGTGTAAGAAGGTCGCGGAGAGCAGCAGCATCTACCCGGAGTATCGCGGCTGGACGGCGGAGCTCGGCCGCGCGCAGATTCTGCAGCATATCCGCACGGAGATGGGGAGTGTCGACTACGCCAACTACTGCCGCCACGGCAACGTCTGCATGACGGCCCCGGTGGAGCTGACACGGCCGCTCAGCTTAATCTTCCAGCAGTCCTTTTCCTACGAGCTCCTTGCACGTCAGCACCCGGACCTGACGCGCCGCCGTCAGCGCGCCACCATCACTTCGCTCGCTGCACCGCTGGAGGCGCAGCTGCCGGCGACGGAGCCGTTCGTGTCGATCGACGTCAGCGCGCTCGTGCGCGGCGTCTTCCCGGCCATCGCACCCGGCGACGGGCGGCAGTGCGTGAAGCTCACCGCCTGCCAGCCTTTTCTGAGCCACGCGGCGGTGGTGGCTGCGACGGACAGCGGCGCGGTGTTGTGGATTCCAACGGGCCCACTCGGTGGTGCGGAGGGCCCTGCGACTGCTGTCGCGTCGCCGTCGCCCGCCGAGGCGTGTGCGACGGACCGGCCGCACCTTCTCTTCCAGAGCAAACGGCCCATCCGCGATATGCGGCGTAATGGGGCGAAGCTGCTGTGCTGGGGCAGCTCGCAGACGGTGGTGTTGAACCTGCAGGCGTTCCTCGACGGCCGGACGGCGACGCCGGGCAGCGACTGCGTGGCCTGCACCTTCGCCCACACCGCAGACGTCTACGCCGGCTGCTTCCTCCCGTGCGGGACGCTGGCGGCCACCGGCATGTCAGAGGGCACCGTCACCGTGTGGGACCTCCTCACCGGGACGAAGCTGTACGAACACCTCTTCAGCGAGTACGGCGTGGTGTCGCTGGTCTCGAATCGCACCGGCTCGAGCTACTTCGCCGCGTCGAAGGACGGCACCATCCGCGTGGTGGACGTGGCGACGGGTGTGATGACGGCGTCGCTCGTCTCGCCCATCGCGATGGAGATATGCGCGCTGGCCGTGTCCCCGTCGTCCACCTATCTGCTGACGTCGTACCGCGGCGGCACGATGCGCATGTGGGACATCTTGACGGGTACCCTCCTACCCTACCGTTTTACTGGGACGGAAAACAACACAAAGGCGCGCTCGTCGACCGCCTTCGGCAGCAGCGACACGGAAATCTTCTGCGGCGGCGAAGACGGCTGCCTCTACTTCTGGAATCTGCGCGCACGCGACCGCGCAGCGAAGGCGCTGGCGTCTCCGCCTGCCGCCGACGGCGCCCGCAGCGGCAACCTGTATTTATCTCTCGCCGCTGGTGCTGGCAACCTCGTGCACTACACCGCCCAGCTGCCGCTGCACCGCTCACCAATTACGGACGTCAAGGTGGACGGCGCGTTCGAGGTGAGCTGCGGAGAGGACGGGATGGTGGTGTTGTGCACCACGTGCGCAAATGTGCCGATGTAGTCGCGTAGCTGAAAAGAGTATTCAAAGTATTTTTTACTTTATCTTCTTCTCTTCGAAGCTATTGTTTGACTTTGCTGTACTGACTTTTTTTTGCTTCTCTTATCGCATCGGAAAGTGCCGGCTTCTCAACACGTTGCTAAGGTAGGCGCTAAATCCTGATTTGTGTCAATGGTTGCTTTGGGTTTGCCGTCAACTCTTCCATTCTGCGCAAACAGGAAACCAAGGAAAGATGTGCCACGTGTTTTCTCTCTTTTGTATCTGCTTCCGTTGTTAAGCTGTAGTCAACGGCGTTGTCAACAGTGAAAAACAGACCAACAAACAAACAAGCAAACACAAAAGAAACCTGAGTTTTCCTTCTATGCGCAGGTCTTGTACAGCTGCTCGATAAGGTGGGAGAAAAGGTGTTGGTATTGCACACGTCATCTACCCGCGTGTGTGTGAGAGAGAGTATGGTTTGCGCTGCCTGATGCCGCAAGCGAAGAAAACACCCGCAACGTTCAGCTGTTGTTATTTTTTGTAGATGCTGAAGATTGATAGTGTGCGACTTGAACACCCCAAAAATGGGACAGTGTGTACTGCTGGGCTCACGTCGGTCGGCCACGTGTGCTCTCTTGAGAACATTTTAAGCTTCACTCGCCACGCTTCCCTTCGCTCCCCCTCTCTTTTCCTCTTTACCCCTCATCGCAGCACTGCAGACTGCAGAAGTGCAATCAGAAAGAAGAAAAAAGAAGACAGATGGTTGTCTTTTCTTTAGGAGCGTCGCGCTATGCGGCGTTCTCCTTTTGAAGAGAACGAGGATCAAACCGCGCGGATCACTGCCGTGTCGAGATGCGGCGCTCATGGCACTGTTGGAATCCAGTAAAACCTTAACAGACCACTATGGCTCCTTCACCAGACAACCGCAAAAGACGGCGAAGCTCTCACCGTGACCGTTTTTTTTTCTGTTTTGCTTTTGGTGTTTTCTTAAAGCCTAAGCGAGGAATAATTGGATGAATGCATGGGAGGAATGGTGATCTTAAGAGGTAGTATTTTTTCTAACCATTTTCTCTTCTTCTACCTCCTAACGACAGTCTCGACTGTCCATTTCTCTTTCTTTTCGTTCCACGCACTCGAACACACGTCATACCACAAGGCCGCACGCATCATACGTACATACACGTTCATTCCCACACCTGTACACAATGCCCACTACTTCAATTGATTATAGCCCAAGGGCGGGCCCACAGGTCACGTTCACAGCAGCCGAGTGGAAGGTGATTGAGGAAGCGATGCGCAAATATTTGGAATTGAACCATAAGGCGAGGCTTTCGCTGGCATCCAAAGACCCGAGCGGTAATCCATACGCTTTCGATACAGACGCATACATGGTGAATGACACCGTCACCATCGACTCTCCGGACGGCGGCACCGTTTCCTTTGCCGACGCTCGCTTGAGCTTTTGTGATTTTCAAGGTCCCAGCGCCAAAGATTTCTTAATGAATATCTTGAGGCTGTGTAAGCAGACACAGGAGGATACCTCGAAATTGTTTTCCGAGGCCGGAAGGTGGAGTAGAGCTTTGGGAACTGCATTCGAGGATTTGCAGCGCGAAGCAGCTAGGCTGACGGCGAGATCGGACGCTTTGAACGCCAGAGAAACTTATCTGGCTTACAGCGAGGGCCAAGCTGGGGCCGCTGCAGAAAGGTATGTTTCAAACGCTTATGCAGAGTTCCTTAAGGAACAGGGGCTTAACTCGCTTGACATCGCTCGTCGAGAAGGCGACGTACGGGCCAGAATGGCGGACGTGGAAGCCACCGCACGCACAAAAACCGCTTCCCTGAACGCGGAATATGCTGCCGGGAAAGCGAGCTTGCGGGAGCTCGAGGCATACATGTTCGTAGAGCGCGCTAGGAGAGAGGCGAACCTCATCGCTGAGGATGCCAGGCGCAACGCAGATGCTCGTTTGTCAGTTAAAGATGCAGAGGTGAGCACCAAGATGGCGACTCACTCGAACGCCATCTTGGAAGCCGAACTTGCGCGGGCACGCGCGCGGATCTCAGAGTTAAAAGCTCAAAGGGATCAATTGTTCGGCGACGAAAGGCATCTCCAGCTCGAGAACGCGGTGCTGCACACGAAGCTCAGTGACACGACCGAAAAATTGCGCACGGCGATAAGGGACCTAACGGTGGCTCAATCGGAACGCAATGAGCTGAAAGAAGAGGTCAGCAGTATGATCGAAGACAGCTTTGTCCTGAGGCACAAGCGGCAGATAGCCGTTGAAGAGCGAGACACTGCACGCAGAGAGCGCGACGAACTTTCACAAAAACTGGAGGCGCTCCGCAAGACAGACGAAGAGCTCATTCAGAAATGCAAGGAGAGTGACGGGAAGCTTGCAGGTGCCACAGCCGCAGCCACGGCGGCGAAAAGAACTTCAGACGCAGTTCCGATCCCGGTGTCGTCAAAAGATTCGGAGTCCTCAGAGGAGAAGGTCGAAGTTGTGGGGGTGGCCGCCGGGCGGGCACGCAACAGAGAACAAGGGCGGCCTTTAACACCTGTGATTTCTCCACGGGAGAATTCTAGGCCCCGCAACAGGGCACCTCGCGAAGCAAAGGACGACGTGGTGCACACGTCGTCGCAAACGGATGCACCTCCTCCACCGCCACGGATTAACGGGACGGGCCATTCAGATCCGTTCATGTACAGGCGAAGAATGCAGCATCAGGACGATCCGGAGTGGGACGCTCCGGTGTTCTCACGCCCCCGGCCGGTTTTCTCTTCTCCTCCCCCCAAACCGGCTCAACGGGAAGAAGTCCGTGCGGGAACTTTCGGAATGTGCGCCAAACCAGTCTTTTCAGCTCCATTGATGCCGCCCACGCGGGTGTCCCAACGCAGGGAGGTCAATGCCGGACTCATTGACTCCCCCACAGAAGGAAGTTTGCCCAGCGAGTCGGGCAACGAGAAAAAAGCAGGACCGACGACAACCGGACGGTTTAAAATGGGCATGACTCAGGACTATCCGGTCTCTGCTCCCGACTTCCACGATAGGTCGGGAGCCGTCGGCAACTTCAACGCTTTCATGACGACGGCCATGACAACGGCGCCGGCCACGGCGGTGGACAAACTTATGCTCAGTGTGCCGCATTCAGTCTCCTTCGAGGTTACAAGGATGAAGAGGCTGTTTGAGTACTACTTGCGTTTCCGTCGCAGCGATGATGTTGATGCCTTCGACGCTCTCGGGTGGGAGTTGTACTATTTGTTCAGAGAGGAGCTCATGATCTCCACTCACCCGAAAAATTTGGACCTTAAGGCTTTGAGGTACCATGTGTACGGGGAGCTCGGCGAAGATCGCTACGGCGCCATTGTCGACCGTTGCTCGAACGGCAAAGGCAATCAAAAGCGAAACTGGGGGTGGCAGTCGGGTGCTGCCAAAAAATCTCCCTATGGCCAGACCTCAAAAAACGAAGGGAAGCGGCCGACCAAGAAGGCATGAATGGTCGGCCCGATGAGGCTGAGCAGAGAACGCGCTACAGCAGTACAGTACGAAGAAATGCAAACTGGCAGAGGGCTTGCGTACGGGAAGGGGTCAAGGATCCCAACAGTGACACGGTCACAGACTCCCCGCGGCCCTGGTTCCCGGTGCGAGCTTTCCGCCGTGCGAGCAAAGAGCGAGATGGCATCAACACTGCTGCGGCCTCGATGGCCAATACCATTTCCACCAGTTTGGGGGTCAAAATTTCCCCGAACGGAGACCAAGGTCAGCAAACCAGGACTCCACCCGACCAGACACGACGCAGCGGCGAACACGGAGCGAATGCAGCCGGTGGTTGTGCCGAGCAGCAACGAAGAACCGATACCTCTGGACGAGCTGAGCGATCCAGAGCTACAAAAAATTGCTGCCGCAGTAAATGTCACTGCGCTCAAAATTTGGGAACCACAAACGTGGTCTCAGAGAACATCGGTCCTGTCTCGGTACGTGGCTTTTCTCGCGGCGCATCAACTGCCGTCCAACCACCAGTCAATTGCCTTATTCGTGGGATCGCTGCACCTGAAGCCGTCAAGTGCGCTGCAATACGCCGGCATCCTGAAGAGGTGCGTGGACAAACCTCCAGACCTGCTAGAGATGTACATGAAGGGTTTGCGCAAAGAAAAGGCGATGACGCCTGTGCGTCAGGCAAAGGCGATGTCGTACGAGGATTACGTGACGATCCGAAACGCCCTCAAAAATCCAGGAGATGCTCTGATGTTTCGAGTGGCGTGGCTGACAGCGAGCCGATGGTCGGACGTAGAGTTTCTCCCGCCGTCGGCTTTCCAGGAGCACATGGTGGACCCGTCACTTCTCATTGTCGATTTTTGGTACCATCCGAAGACGTTCAAGAGCGAATCGGACCGTCCGGACCGCTATGTGGTGATAGGCGGTCAGGACGCCGAGGTAATCCGAGCCTACCTGAAGAATGTCTTACGGCAAGACGAGCCGATTGCGCAGAAAACAACAGCGCAGATGGGGCAACTGCTCAAACCTTACGGCTATACCGCACACTCGATCAAGCGCGGTGCGTTGGAACACGCAGCGAAGAAGATTTTCCAACAGATGGCGGAAAAACCGGCGGGCCCAAATTCAGTATCCACACTGGGGAAGCACGGGGACAATCCGGAAGCGATGTCCCGCAGCACGACGCACTACTTGCAGGCGCACACTGCCCTGCTGACGGGGACGCTGGCAACAACCAGTTTAATGGCGCAAACATTTCGGCCGTCGAAGTAGAATGGGACGGGCCGTGGGTGGAACCAGAAGCAGCGCCAGTGCAGACCGCCTTTCGCCACGCACTCCAGCGGCGTCATAAGGAATCACGCGTCGCCACGCCGGAGCAGACAAGAACGCTGCCGCTTCAAAAAGTCGACGTTTCCCCGATGAACTTGGGCCGTGTCCTAGAGCGCATGAACGCCGCGACGAGAGGACGCTTTGACGCTGTTTGGTCAACCGTGGGTACACCACCGCCAAAGCCTACACGCGAATTCCGAAATTTACTGTATGACGGAGATGCAGCGTTGCTAATAGACGCGGGAATTCTGGAAGCAGCAGACGATACTCCCACGCTTGGATGGTTTCGCCCGTTTTCAGTGGTAGAGGAAAAGGCGACAGGCATGCGAAGACGTCTCTTTGCCTGGACAGAAGACAGGACAACGCATTCGACATTTACGAACCAGAAGTGCCGCTGGAACATATTTTTCGACTCATCTCAAAGACTTTTATGCAGAGGCCGCGGGGCTAATGGATTTGAAGGCGTCATTCTTCCAATTACCCCTCCCAACAAGTTGGCGTTCCTTGTTTCCGATGCCGTACATCTAAAGGAAAGTTGGTGCAGCTAACGCGTTTGCCCATGGGATATCGCGTCAGCCCAGAACTTTTGCACACCATCACGCGAGTGCTCGCGGGTGGCAGAAAGGTGGTGAAACCCCAGTTTATTTGCAATAGCTCTTTGTCGATCACGGTGTGGATCGATAACGTGCGCGCGGCGGGGAGTCGGAAAAAGGTTCTCAAATGGTTCGACAAAACCCTACGCACCGCGGCATTTGTAGGTGCCACTGTGGGGGAAAGCTCAGTGCTGCAAGACGAGTACGTTTTTCTGGGGGTAGTTTTTGATCATAACGCGAAAACAGTGAGGATGTGCGATAAATTTATTCGCCACCATGAAGATACGCCGCGATGGGAAACTATGACAGTGGCTGACATAGAACACTGCGCATCGAAACTGATATACGCATCTAGCATTTTGAATGTTTTAATGGTCGATTTCTACTTTGCTTTAAAGACCGTCCGGCGCCGCCTGTCTCATTTGAATCGGGGGATCATTGCAGACACGGACCCAGCCAACCTTTCCAATTTTGTTGTTTTCCTTTTTCGGCGTTGGTTCCGAATTATCATGTGTAATGCACCTGTAGTGCCTCCTAAATTGACCCAACCCACGTCGGTGCTTGTTACAGACGCCTCCCTGGTTGGATGGGGAGCAATGCTTTTTGTCGGGAGCGGAGAAATCGGCGCCACTGGTGGAAAATGGGCTGCCCAACCACCGATGATTGCTTCTGCCGAGATGAGGGCTGTATACCTCGGCTTGAAAGCATTTGCCCAGCGTCTGAAAGGCCATGTGGCAATAAGGGTGGATAACACCACGGTGCAACACACGTTGAGTAAGCGGACTACAAAATCGTTGGCCCTGCAACCTGAAATTCAAAGGGTTCTTCATTTCTTAAAGACCTTTAATGTTCTGGCCTCTTTTAGCTATGTTCGTTCCGAGGACAATCCGGCGGATGCTCTGTCGAGGGGTCGCCTCTTGTCCCATGACGGCTTGGCGAAGGGGGAAAACTTGCGAAGGGGAGCTTTGGAGGCGGACTTGCAAAAGAAAGCTACCACTTCGTGAGTTGATTAAAAATAAAATTAAAAGTAATATTTTCCTTTTAGAAAATTCAACAGTGTTTAAGAATTTCTAGAGCTTTCCCTGTACCGAGACAGATCAATGAATCTTTGTTAAAATTATGAATCATCATC
>AUXI01000248.1:0-29922 GCA_000482105.1 Crithidia acanthocephali | reverse complement strand
TTCTTTATTATATATATATATATATATATATATATATAGATGGTCCTCTCTGTGCACTTCGTGAGTGTGTGTTTGCATGTGTTGTGCCACTTCACCGTTTTCGTTTTTGGACCGTTAAGCATCTTTTACACCTTACTTGTGCTTGTCATGTAAGTGTCATTTTGGGTCAAACAAAAAAAAACCTCAAAGTTCTGCAGCTGTGATGAGAAGCTACCAAATCCGTAGAGCCGTCCTACACCCACAGCAATCAAGTGTGTTATGTTGTATGTTTCTGGCTCGCGTCTTGTCCTGTGCTGTGCCCCTGCGTGAGGCTGTTCAACGGTGTTCTGTGTTGTCTTTCTGAGCCTCATTGACTCCTCCTTGTTCCATTCTCTCGACTCTGCCCCACCACTTTATCGTTTCTCATGTTGCGCCGTTTCGCTTTCTAAAGGAAAAGCCCAGCACTGAAGAAGAGAAACGCGTTTGCTCTTTTCTCTTTTCCTTACCATCGTTTTACCTCCACCACAACGCTACGTACTTTTATTCTTCACACTTCATAGCAGTAAACCAAGAGAAAACAACCTGAAAACAGAGTCGCTGCTTGCCTCTCTCTTTCACTCTCTCTCTCTCTCGCTCTCTCCTGTATTAGTATACGTGCGTGCGCTCAAGTTGCTACTGCAGTCCATTATACAACATCAAATCATCTTTTTTCCTCACCTTTTCTTTCTCTGCTTTTATTGCGCGCTTCGTTGTTGATCCATTGCGGAGTCGAGCTTGGTTGCCTTTAAAAAGCTCACCTTTGCTTTTTTTTCTTTTCCATTTTTTCCTTTTCTAGCAGAGCGTGTGTGATCTGTCAGGCACCTGACGCTTTCCCTCCTCTTTTTTGTCCCCTTCGCGTCGCACGGTTCATTTCCGCTTTGTTTTCCTCTTGTAGTCCACTTGTGGCTTCCCTCGCAGTTTCCTCTCCAGCTATCTCCAACCATGTCAGGCGACTCGACACCGACGTACGGCTCGTCGAGCATCCGAGACGACGCCAACCTCGCCGACGAGGTGAAGCTGCACCGCGCTCAGCAAACAGAGACGGAGTATGTGGGCTACTGCGCCTTGCTCAGCCGTAGCGGCCGCCTGCGCTCCGGCAAGCTGCGTGCGTTGGTGTGGCGTGACATCGTACTTGGCCGACAGAAGGCCACACCGGTGCCACTGTTGGGTGATGGCATTATTCGTCAGTTCCAGGAAGAGACACGCTCGCAGGCGACGGGCAGTGCGGCGGCGCACAGCCGGGAGAACACAAACACGACGGAGTCCTTCGACTCCACGGTGAGTCGGCCCACACCGCGGCTGGTGGAGGAGAAGAGCAGCGTAGGGCCATCCACGACGCTGGAAGAGGAGGCGGCGGAGTCCGTGGCGCAAGGCGCAGAGGACAACAACAACAACAGCGAAGCTGTCCCGCCGCTGTCTGCGCGAAGTGAAGGCGGCCACTCCGACTGGAGTGCAGTTTCAAACAACAACAACAACAACAGTAATGGCAACAGTAATGGCAGCCCCAGTACAGGGAAGGGCGGCAGCAGGGGCACGCCGACTACGGTGTGGGGCTCGCCTGCCGCGTCACCCACCTCCCTCCTCCACCGCCGCCACCGGCACCGCTCCGTCGAGGCACCGCGGCCATCGCACGCGAGTCCGCTCAACCACACCGCAACGGAGGTTGGGAGGGGCCGCGCCGCACCGCTGGTCGTCGTGCCGGCCCGCCGCCGCGCCATCTCGCAGCTCTCCCGCCGTGTGAAAACAGACGCCAGCCAGTTCAGCGACCTCCTGCCCGCGGATCAGGACGGCGGCACCTCTCCTCGCACTGAGCTGTCCGGCAGCATCCTGCGGCCCATGGCGTGGTACCACCTGCCAGAGAACTGCCAGCCGCGCGTAGTCGAGGCGGACATCGAGCGTTCGCTGTGGAAGCTGTACACGAAATCAGACGAGCGGGTGGAGCGGCGGCGGCGGTTAAAGAACATGGTGCTGCGAGTCCTGCTGCACAACCCGGACCGCTTCTACTACCAAGGGCTGCATGAGCTGATGGGCTTTGTCATGTACACACTCATACCGTATTTGGAGTGGGAGGAAGTCGTGTCGGTGTGCGAGGGTCTGCTCAACACGCGGTGGCGCAAGTTCAGCGCGAGGCGGCTCACCAACTCGGAGGCCATGCTGTATGCCGTGCACGCCATCATCGCACAGGAGGACCCGCCGCTGGCGGCCGCGCTGGAGTGGTGCGGGGTGGGGCCCGAGTCGCACTACGCGGTCTCGTGGGTGATCACGTGGTACGTGCACAGCGTGGAGAACGTGGCGGTGCTGACGCGCCTCTTCGACTACTTCATCGCGGACCCGTCGGGCAACGCTGTCATTTACTTCACCGCGGCCTTCGTCATGAGTCAGCGCAAGACCATCTTCGAGTGGATTCACAGCGCAAAGGACGAAATCGGTATCAGCAGCGACACACCAGAGGCCTCCGAGGACGGCGTCGTGCTGATGGCCCGCGTCTACGCGCAGCTGTCACGGCTGCCGGGCAACGTGCTGCCCACGATGGAGCCTGCAGCCCTGGAGGCCCTCCTGACCCAGGCGGACGAGTTCGCCACCCTGCACTGCGAGGTGGTGGAGGTTGAGCAGTTGAACTTCCTCAGCGGCGACGTGAAGAAGTTGGGCATGCTGTCCAACAAGAACACGCGCAATGCGGCGCTGCGGCTGCTGTGGCACTTTCTGCCGCGTGAGTGGCGCAACCCGGCCAAGGTGGAGAAGGTGCGGCGCTTTGTGTTTTGGACGAGTGTGATGGTGGCGGCCACTGCGGTGGTGGTCGGCACGGCCGCCGCAGATGCAAGGCAAGGTGGCTGGGTGCGGAACCTCTTCCACTAGAGCAGCTGGTGTGAGGGGTGGGTGTTGCTGTGGCTCAACATCAACAGCGCCGTGTGTACTTTTTTTTTTTTGTTGTGTGTGTATGTTGGCATTGTAGATTTGTTGTTTCTCTCTTGTTTGCTTCTATAAACCAAACCAGCGCTGCTTGTCCATTTTTTCTACATCTTTTTTTTTATCCCGGCTTTGCCTCCTCGTCATTTTCCTATGTAGACAACTAGCTCGCTGGCAAACACACAAACGAACACGCCTCTGCTCACATCCACGCACGCTACAAGAGTAGCGCAGCCTTGTTGTGGGTGCGCTGATCGGCATGAACACTCGCACTATTCCCTTTGCGTTGCAAAACAACTTTTTTTTTTGCTTTTCAACAGACACTTCTGTTTATTTGCCTGTACTTCAAGACGGTCTGCAAGGCATCGAAGTGAAAAACGTTTTGCGGGTGTTACAGAAAAGGTTCAATGTGCGCTTGACGGTGTAAATACCTTTTTTTTCCCGGTACTGCTATTCCGATCGACTACGTCAAACCATATAAAGCTGACACGACTTGGTTTGCGAGGTGGACGCCCAAAGCAAACAAGTTCTGTGTGAACTCACTATTCAAGCTTTCTCTACGCTGGGCTTTTCCAATGGAACTAAACGATGCTTTTTCTCTTTTTCATTGTCTCATGCAGGCTTATCGTTGAACCAAAAAAAAAAGAAAAAACGTTGCACCACGTGTGACGAATAGTTCGGCGCGTTGTCGGTGCATTTACTGTCCTTTCTTTTCTCTCTCTCTTGTGGGAATGAAGACGCAGATGCAGGTAAACGAGCTCGCATCATTGGCAACTCCATCAGGCCTCTTTTATAAACTCTGATGGAAGGTGCAAAAAAAGGCGTCCTAAGTTCGCTGCATCGCCTCTCCCAGCAAAGAAGGAGATCATCGACGACGGTGGTTTTGGCCCACTCACCGTACCTGTCTGCCCTCCACGTCCTGTGCGTCAAAAGTCCTTCTCCCCCTCCCCCCCCCTGTCCTCTCTCCTCTTCCGCCTGCTGGGTTTTTTACGTGACTTTTTTTTGCTTTTTTGTGTGCACCATTCAGCAGTTTTTGCGCAGCGCAAGAGCGAGGCATGGCGGGATACACCGATGCCGTTGTGCTGGAGGCGCCGGTGTTCTGGTGGCCTTCGCTAGGCGACCTCACGCAGTACCCACTCCATACCCATCAAACCTTTCTTTCCTCCATCACCGACGCGGCGATGCCGTGGCCGATCAACGTGCGCACCAACGCACCCGACTGCGCATCGCGAGTCCCCACCGTTGGTCTCTCCCGGCTGGGCCGCACGGTGTGGATGACAGCCACCTGGAGTCCGCGGCAGGACGATGACGAACAGCCTTTTGTGCAAGTGTGGTGCCCTACCACTGCGGACGTGGTGCACCTGCCCGTCTGCACCACCGCTGGACTGGGCAGCAGTGCGACGACGTGGGATGCTCTCGCGCAGCTGGATCTGTGTCAGCTCGCGCGTGAAGACCGAATTCGCCTGACGCACCGCGCGCTGCCGGCGAAGCTGTGTAGCTCGCCAACCTCTACAGATCGTCTTCTAAAGCGTGCGCACCAACGCGCGCAGCAGGACCCTGCCTACCCGCTACTGCACCGCATCCTGACGCGGGTGCACACCGCCGCTTTAAAACACTTAAGACGCGTCACGCAGGCCGCATCGTTGTCGTTCCGTGCCGATCCTGCTGCCTCGCCCGCCACCGTGTCCGCCAACTCGTTTCTCTTCGCTGGCGACACACCGAGTCAGCGGCAGTTGTTGAGCTTGCTGCAACTGAGCACACCACCGGTCCTCCCAATCCTGTGCGGCACGCATGGCAGCGCCGTGGTGGCCTTGGAGGCGCGTCGGCTGAACTTTGCGGAAGTTTTGGCGCTGGATGAGCAGGAAGCACTGACGGCAGTGGAAGTGGTGCTGCGGCCTCCACCACTCAGTCCCGCGGCCTCTACAGCGAACAGCACTTCCACCACATGCGCAACGCGGCTTCAACCCTGTCTGCTCATTGTACTAGAGGGTTTGCACCTCCTGGACGCTCAGGCGAACGCACTCACTGCCGGTGTAACCCATCAACTCTGCATGTGCATGGAAGCGTTGCAGCAGAGTGCGGTGCCGTCCCTCATCTGGTCCTTCGCGAAGGACACGAGTGCGATGTCGGTGGCGCTGCGCAGTCGCGTGGGTGCGCAGCACGTACGACTCTCCACCACCGCACCGGAGGATCGAGCAGCGTACCTGAGAAGTCGTCTTCGCACGCTGCAGGCGTGCGGCAGCACTCTCGAGATGCCAACCGCGGCCGCCACCGTGGAAGACGTGGCGGTGGTGGCGGCGTTGGTGGAGGACACAGCGCACTGGACGATAGATCGGCTGGTGCGGGTGGGCGATGCGGAGCTGCTGAGGCTGTGCGCCGTGCACACTGCTGCAGCAACGAACTGTCCGACAGGGCAGATTTCCTCGTCGTCTTCGCCTTCCCCGTCGCGCTCCCCGACGCACACCGACGAGGCAGCAGGGGAGCCCCTGCACCCCGTCTACGGTCATCTGTACGGCATCGAGGAAGGCATCCGCAAGGTGGAGGAGTTGGTGGTGTGGCCGCTGACGCACCTCACGTTGTTGAAGGAGCTTTCCATCCCGTGCTCGAAGGGTGTCCTCATCTGCGGCCCCAGCGGATCTGGCAAGACGGCTCTGCTCACCAGCCTCGTGCGCCGCCTGCAGCTGCCCGACACACGCAGCATCCACGTTCTCTCCGTCGACGGCCTCTCGCTGATTGAGAAGGAGGTGGGGCGGTCGGAGAAGAACATCGCCCAACTCTTCGAAACGGCCCGCTCCTTGGCGCCGACGGCTCTCTTCATCGACAACCTCGACGCCCTCGCCCCACCGCGTGGACGCACGACGGCGGAGACGAACACCACCGGCGACCGCACGCTAAGCACGCTGCTGACGCAGATGGACGGTGTCAGCGGGCAGGCGGACTGCGTCGTGGTCGTCGTGGCCTCCGCGCCGTCTCTGCAGACACTCGACCCGGCGGTGTGCCGGCCCGGCCGCCTGGACGTGCACGTGCACCTGCGGCCACCGCCTGCGTGTGCCTCCGCCGCCTTTATGACGGCGCGGCTGCGGCAGTTCCTCGCACACGTGCAGACTCGCTCAGGCGTCGCAGCCCACGACGCCGCTGCAACGGACTATGTGCGTGCGTTGGTGGAGGACTACTTTGCTGGTGTTGCAGCGGCAACTGCTCGCAGCGTCGAAGAGGACTGCGAAGGCGTCGAAGTTGCGTCCGTCACGCCGCCGGTGGCTGCGCTGTCCCCTGCCGAGGTGTCCGCTGTAGTGCGGGAGGTGATGCTGTACGTGGCGGAACGGCTAAGCCAGCGTGCCTCTGGTGACGGAGCGCAGGCGAAGGAGCAGGTGGTCGCCTCAGCTGCGGAGGTACAGCAGTACGTGACAGACGCGTTCGCTCAACTGCGCATTGCTCACTAAACAAAGAGGAACAGATATGAGAATTGGGCTTGATTGCCTTTTCTGTTCGACTTAACACTTAACGTAACTGCTCAAAGGAGCCCAAAACAACTTCCAACCTTTCCGGGTTTTGCTCAAGGACAGGCTTTCGCCTGACGTCCCGGTTCGATTGTTGTGTTTTCTCTTTCACACTGGGAGACGCAAGCACTGCCTCCTAAACCCAATCTCGAAAGGAAATGACAATTCCACGAACCGCTTTCTGCTTTTTTTAGTCGCGTTTTGTTGTTGTTTTCTACGCTGACCCTCTCTCTCTCTCCCTCTTTCTCCCTTGCCTTTCCCTCCTGTTTCGCGTTGCCTCATTGGACAAAAGGATTGCGGTACATCCTGCCACCGCCACTCTGCTTTATTGTTTTATTTCCTTTTTTTTCTGCATCTTTCTTCACCCGTGTGATGGAGGCCACCGCAGCACCGCAGCCCGCCACGCACAACGAGAGCCACCGGCCCAAGGGCGGGTCGCTGCATGACCGCCTGCGGGCCCGCCACCACGACGCCATCGAGAAGTTTAAGGTGGCTGCACGGCAGCACAACAACGCGGTGGATGAAGGGCAGCAGACGCGCATTGAAGCGCTGCATCGCACCCTCGCGGAGAGCCACGCCACCAGTGCTGCTCTGCTCACGGCGGCGCAACAGCGACTGGCCGGGTGCGTTCGCGAGTGGCAGCCGCGCGACGACGCGGTGCAGCACGCCAGCTCCGACGACATCTTGCCGCTCTACACGGACGCCTGCCACCCAAGTCCCGACGAGCAGGGCCGTGTCAAGGCGTTGAGTCTGATGAAGCAGGAGCGGCTGCGGCTTGTGCGTTACTTCGTGGACTTGCACGACCAGTACAAACAGCGGATGCGCACCATCGACGAGTACGTCACCGCCATCGAAGGCGCCGAGGATGCACGGCGGACGCACATTCAAGACGCCGTGCGTGACTTGATAGCCAGCCTCACGCGCATCGCCGTGACGAGCACGACGGAGTCCCAGGTGCTTGCCCAGCGCATTCTACACCACACAAACGAGCAGCTGGGCCAGAACTACCTCGCCATGCAGACCTTGGCCACCCGCCTGCGTCAGCGGGAGCTGTGGAAGCGCCAGCAGTACCAGCACACCCTCGTCGCTGTTTGCCGCGACACGCAGCAGCACATGGCACAGCGACACATCACGTGGGCCATCACCGTGCTGCGCTCGAGCGTCTTTCGTCGACCGGAGGGCCGCCTACAGTCGGTGCACGCAGCCGGCCACCTCATCGCTGCCATCCGCCGCGAGGCAGAGGAGCTGGTGCGCGGCCTCACCGAGGTCGTCTCCTCCCTCCGCAGCGCACAACCAAGCACCGTGACAGCCGAGGCGCAGGTGTGCGGCGGCAGCAGCGCCAACGGGTGGCTGCGCAGCTTCCAGCCCAGCGTGCACAGCCGCGACGTCTTCGCCGGCGAGGACCCGCGCGCGATGTTGGAGGAGGCGCAGATGCGGGCCAGCGTGCTCGTCCGCCACTGCCGCGCACGCTGCGACGACTTCAACGTGCGGCTGCGCGGCGAGGAGGCGGCACGTGCCCAGGCGGCGGCTGCGTTGGCCGCCCACGTCAGCCGCGACGTCGCCGCCATCGCCACGCCGCTGAGTGAAGAAGTAGCGCTGCTGCACGCAGCCTCGTTGGGCAGCGAGGACGTCAACGCTCGAGGCGAGAGTGGTGCGAACGGCGGCAACAGCGCTGGCAGCAGCACCATCAACGAGGCGGCCCTGGCGGAGTCGGACGGCGTACGCGCCGTCGATGCGGCGCTCCGCCCGTTGACGCAGCCGCACGCAGACGTGATGGCGCTGCAGGCGTCTCTGCCGGCCTCCACGACGTGGGCGCCGTGTGTGCCGGCCATCGCGGAGGAGGGGCAGTGGTTTGCGCGGGTGGTGTCGCGCGGCCTCCTGAGGGGCTGTCAGCTCTTCTGCGCCTACGCGACGACGTCCAGCAGCAGCATGCTCGTCCACCTCGAAGGCGCCACCGACCTTCTCTTCTCCACCGCCTCGACGCTGCTCGGGGCAACACGCTCCTTCTACGTGCAGTGGCACGAGGCGGAGATGGACTATCAAGACGCCATCGCCGTGCTCGAGGAGCAGCTGCACTCGCTGGAAGAGGAGCTGCGGCAGGACGAGACCCCAGCAGCGGCGGAGGCACGCTACGCAGCCGGCATCGCCTGCCTCCAGTCCATCGCAGACGCCCACACCCGTTACTACGCCGAGGTGCGGGGCCGCATCGAGAGCGCCACGGCGGACGTCCTCGTCGTGGGCCAGGACTGCGCGCGGGAGGTGGCCACACAGCTCGGGCTCGCCTTTGCGGCATTCACCGAGGAGGCGTCAGAGGCGGCGACGGTGGTGCCTGGCGCAGGGAAGCGGCGCAGCTCGGCTGGCGGCGCCTCGCGGCGGACCAGCGCGCGGGCCAGCTTTCTCTCCGCTGCCGCCGCGTCTGCCGGTCAGCGGCTCAGCGTGGCGACGGACCCGGCGACGACGGCGGCACCGGCGGTGGCAGACGAGCGGCCGCGCCTCGTGGCTGAGCACGGGGAGGTCTTCGTGGAGGAGAGCGCGCGCTTTCGCTTTCTCTGCATGCTGCAACGCGGCCAAGACGACGCGGAGGACAACGACGGCGTCGACGACGACGACATGGGAAGTGTTGTGCTGTCCTCCAACGCGGACGGGAAAAGCGGCACCACAGCAGCGTCCGCGGTGGCTCCTGCGGAGGCCTTCCAGCACTTCTACCTTGGCCTGCTACCGGAGCTGCAGCCTGACCACGGCCCGCTCTTTCTCCAGCAGGCGGAGGTGGCTCAGTGGAAGGCGCTGCTGCGGCAGGTGGTCCTCGAGTGGGGCCTGCGACTGCAACGGCAGGCTGGTGAGAATTGGCGACTGTACACCGCCGCCCTGCTCGCTGACGTGCAGCGACGTGTGACGGATGTGCTGCGGCACCACCGCCGCCGCCCCGCCACCCTTCAAGCCGACATCTACGAGGCTCGCGTGCGGGAGCTGGCCGATCTGAAGAACAGAGGGGAGAAAGTGCTGGCCCGCATCGCGGAGCGGGTGTCGCGGGTGCACACGCTGCAGCAGGCGTTCCTGGCACAGCCGACTCGCAGCGCGGCGGACCGCACCTTGCTGGAGGAGCGCGTGCGGCTCCTCGAGTCTGTCCGCGTCGCGAACTCCGCGAACGCCATGAAGACGGCCATCCACCGCCACGACACGCTCTGTGCGCAGTACAACGCAGCCCTGGCGGACCGCTGCGACGACGCCACGCGGCACCTCGAGCAGGCGCGCGACACCATCGAGGCGGAGTGTGCGCAGATTCTGCGGGACCGCGCGGCGGAGCTGAGCGGCGGCGACGCGGCGATGGCGCTGCCCGAGGACGACCCGATACAGCTGCGGGTGGTCCACCTCCGCTCGCAGGTGGCGAACACGCTGCGTGAGTCGACCAAAGCGATGGAGGCGCAGCTGAGCAGCCGCGCCGCCGAGATCGTCGGCTGGAAGGATGAGTGGGCTGCCGCGGTGGAGCAGAGCACGGCGGAGCTGACGCTGTTCCAGGGGGTGCAGGAGGCCCTGTCGCGGCTGCGGGCCCACGTGCAGACGCTGCTCTCCGCCTCCGCCACCGAGGAGGCGGCGTTGGCCACCGGTGTCGCAAAGGTGGTGGAGGAATCCGAGAAGGCGCAGACGACGAACACCTACGACCTCGCTGCATCGATGCAAGCGCTGCTGCGGCACGACGCGGAGGCCAACGCGGCCGGCCACGCCACAGCCGGCGTCGCAGAGGAGCTGCCGTCGCTGGAGGAAATGGACGCCGCCGCGACGCAGGCGCTGGAGGCGGCCAAGTCGGAGCAGCGTGAGCGTGTGCGGGGGGCGCCGGTGTGCGGCGTGCTGGCAGTGCTGGACGACCTCCGCATGCCCCTCTACAGCCGCGGCTGCCGGCTGGGCCTCCTGGCGCACGCAGTCGAGATGTGGCGTGTGTCTCCGTCGCACTACGTGCTGCCGCAGCTGCTCGGTGAGGAAGGCGCGGGTCACGGCTTCAGCCGCAGCGGCAGTGCGGGTCGCATCGGCAGTGCGCGGGGTGGCAAGCGCACGAAGGCCGCCTTCGGTGCCCAAAGCGCTGCCGTCACCGCCTTCATGGGCCACACCCTCATGCCGCTGCCGACCATCCTCACGTTAATGGCGCAGGTGGCGCAGTGGACAAGTGAGTTGAAGGCCAACGCGGAGAGTGCGGTGCGGCTGCACGTGGAGGCCTACCCCGGGCCCCTGCACCGCCGACTCACCGGCATGACCGAAGGCAGCGAGGCGGGCTTCGTGGCCGCCGTGGCGACGCTGTGCCAAGCGCAGGAGGATCGCGTCCGCACCTACACGGACAAGGCGGGCCCCACCTACCGCCAACACATCCAGGAACTGTGGAACGCGCTGCAGGGGACGCCGGCGCTGCTGGCGGCGACGCTGGAGGCCGAAGCGGCCGCCGCTGCCTTCACGCGTGTGGAAGGCGTACTGCGGCCATGGCACCGCTTCCGCCTCTGCAGCGCACAGCAGTGGCAACGGCACCGCGGCTCCGCGAAGCTGTCGCTGGCCAGTCAGCTCGACTCGTCGGTGCTGACGGCGCTGACGGCGGCAGAGACGGAACGCTCCTCGGCTACGGAGGAGGCGCTGCAGCAGTCGTGGACGCGTGCGCTGCGGGAGTTGCAGGACGAGGCCGGGCTGCACGTGGCGCGCTGCTGGACGGCCCTCTACACGTACCTGCACCTCCTCTGCGGCCTCGTCACGCCGCAACACCTCCTCTCCACGGTGCAGGCAGTGGAGGGCGGGCAGCACCGCGGTCTGCGCCACCTCCTCGAGCTGCGCCAGCAGCGGGAGCGCGCGGCGGCCGCCGTGGACGCCTCGGCGGTGGCGAAGCGTGAGCCGCGGCTGCAGGAGACGATGCCGCTGCACCGCGCGGAGCAGGCGGGAAACGCCGGTGGCGGCAAGCGGCATGGCGGGAAGGCGGCCGAGAAGGCCGGTGGGCCGCGTGACGCGAGTGGAGCATCGCTGCTGACGCCGCTGCCGTGGGGCGAGGTGGAGCTCCCGGGGCTGCCGCTGAACGCCTGCGCGCCGCTGGTGCAGTACAACGCGGCGCACCCCGACACGGCGGTGCCGTCGAACACCACCGCCGCCGCCTACGTCCCACCCGCCTCCGGAGTGGCGGCGGGTGGGGACGGCAAGGCGGCACAGCAGCAAGGCAGCCGCCGGCCCAACACGAACTCCGGCGCCGCGGCGCACGGCGGCCGCAAAAGTCGCCTCTCCAACTCGCCCGATCCGACGGGTGCTGCCGGGGCGGCCGGCTACACGATTGAGATGTCCATTCCAGTGGTGGTGCCACGCTTTCCCCTGGCGCTGGAGTGTGCGCAGCTGCTCCGCACGCTGGTACGCACCGTCGCCGAGGAGGACAACGAGGCGGCGCGAGTGCTGACGGAGGCTTTCAGCTTCTGGGAGCGTCACGAGTTGCAGCTGCGTCAGACGTGGGCCCTCACCGTCGCCGAGCTTGCCTCGGAGCCGATGTAAGAGCGCAAAACTCGTTTTTTTTTTTAGGTGGTTGGTTGTTCGGTCACAAAAAGTGTGCTTCCTTTTTTTTTTTTCGTCGTTTGTGCGATGTACATAACTCGTCTAGACCTGCAAATGCTTCTCTATGAGCAACTTCTGTATACTTCTTTTTTATTTTTTGTTTGTTTTCTTGCTGGTCATTCATGTAAACACCCTTTTTTTATTCTTTTCTTACCTCGTTGTCAACAAAACACCGCAACGCGAAAAGAAATCGAAACACCTGCTTCACGTTGTGAAGGGATGTGAGCGTAGACTGGACGTGTCAGCCTGCACACATGCCATCGTCAGTGCGTGTATGCTGCCTTGAACGCGCACCATAAAGAGACCCCTGAGGTGCTACTGGTATGAGTGGCCGGTCTGGAAGCTGTCCTATGTTTACGACTGTGTGCTCTGTGTTCCTCCACCTTCAACGCTGTCCATTGCACTCTCCTTCTGAACTCTTACGAATCTTGTATCGCTGGCACGCCCCGACCCTTTTGAACGGGTTTGCTCCTTTATAGAATTTCATCTAGCTCGACTCCGAGGAGCGGTGCGCTGGTTTACTGGACGTGTCCGCGTTTTTCCTTTTTTCTTCTTTTCGACGCTCTCTGGCGCTCGTCGTATCCCGTCCTTTTTGTTGTTTTGTTTTCGCGCTTCTTCTCCGTTTTTTTCTTTCTCCTTTTCTCTCGTATTTGTTTGGTGCCCGTTAGCGCCACTTCTCCCAGCTGACACGGCACTCGCCGTTTCTAATACATACAACAACAAACCGGGTTAATCGTAGCAATCCTCTCTCTCTCTTTTCTTTTTCTCATACACACGCGCATCTTGCGGATGTCAAATTCCGACGACTTTCCCACGCTGGTGAGCTCGCTGCAGGCTTCCACAGTGGAGTGGAACCTGCTTGGTGGCTCCTTCCGCCTGACCAGCTCCGGCGTGTTCAGCGGAGCCAACCTGCGCAACCGATACCTGCGCTTCATGCAGGTGCTGCACGAAATCGAAGAACTCTTCTCCATCTACCGCCTGTCGCCGAGCTCCGTGCTCATTGCGTGGTGTGCTTCTCTGCAAGAAAGCGGCGTTGCACCTCACTTCGTTGGTCTGCTGGTAGACCTCGTCCTCCAAGGCAACATGCCGTACCTCGCACTGCATCGCTGCCTGCGGTTGATCGACGTCTTCCTCGACTGGACGACGCAGCCGAACGCCGGCAACGGCCAGAGCACCGACACAGCGACGCACGCAAGCAGCAGCAGCAGCTGCGGCCCGAGCTGCCCGGTGCTCGTCCCCAGCTACACCGTCGTGAGATGGATTGAGCAGACGTGGAATGCAAGTCAGAGTCTGCTGCGCGACAACGCCGGCACGTCCACCCCGACCGCCACCGCGGGGCTCTGCGGCGCACTGCAGCTGCTGCCGGTGCTGCTGCGGTGGAACACCGGCAACTCCCCCCTTCCGCCTTTCCGCCGCGGCCAGCTGCCACACCCCGTCAACATGCAGTCGGAGGAGGCGCGCCTGCTCGCCTTCCGCACGTTGCCCTTCATTGTGCGGCACCAACCCGACACCGTCAGCCCGCAAAGCTACGCGCACGAGATCATCGAGTACGTGCGGCGTGGCTGTGTGAAGTGCGAAGACGTCTTTGTGCGCCTCGCCGCCGGGTCCGCCCTGCGCGGCGCTCTCGAGAACGGCCTCCGCGTCGCCTCGCCTGCCGTGGCGTACAGCCTGATGGACATGCTGCTGTGCCTGTGCGACGACGTGGCCCCCTTCGACATCGCAGATGAAGTCCTCACCGATGTGGGCGTGGCCATGGGCTACCTCCTCGCCTTCTACCAGAGCGACTTCACCGTAGACGCCCTCCACGACGTGCTGTTGGCCGCCGCACCGCAGGCGAAGGCGACGGCGGCCGCGGAGGAGCGTGCGGAGGTGCACCGCCGCGGCAACGCCGTCAATGCGTCGAACAGCGGCAGCGGTGGCGGCGGTGGTGGCGGCGTGGTGTCTGGAGGTGTGGCTGTCGCCCGCCTCCGCTGGCGGTACTTCGGCGGCTCCGACGCGGTGGAGGGCAGCCGCGTGGTGCAGCGCTGCTTCAATGAACGGATGACCCGCACCGCGCAGCGGGCCCTCGCCACGGCCATCGCCACCCTCTGCAGCTCCTGCGCCACCCCGTCCACCACCGCGAGCGTGGTGCAGTGCTGCTTTGTGCTTCTTATGCCAATCGAGGGGGACGTGCGTGCGTACATGCCACGCCTGCTCGCCGACGCCATTCAAGGCTGGGCACAGCAGCTCCCGTCCAACGGTTATCGCGTGGTGTTGGCCGACGTGCTGCGCGGCTACGTGCAGCGGTCCAGCGAGGACAAGGTGGTGGTGCGCACAGCCATGGTGGCGCTGCAAGGTGTCGTGCGCACACTCTCCTCCTCCCTCGAGATCGGCTTCAACGTTGCCGAGGACGTGCTCGCTGCCGTCAACGCCACGCCGAGCCTTCTGCACACCGGCGTGGAGGTTCTGGGGGCGGTGGCGCGCACCAACACCCTCTACGCCCGCCAGCTGCAGCACCAGTGCGCGCGGGCGGATAGCGCGGAGGTGGCCAACACGCTGTCCTTCCAGCTACACATCCGAGCACTGCTGGACGCGTCCGCCAGCGCCGCAGAGGCGGTCGACCGCAGCCACGACGAGAGGCGCGACTGCAGCAACAGCAGCAGCGGTGACTGCCACCACCAAGCGCGGCCGTCGGCCCTGACAGCGGCGGAGGCCGACGATGCGTTGGCGGAGGAGGACCGCGTCTCCCTCGTGCACGTCTGCATCCGTCTTCTCCTGCGTCTCAGCCGCGGCGATCCGCCACGCATGGTGCAGGACATCCACTACCGCCAGGCGGAGCTCATCTTCCGTCTGACACAACTCATCTACGACCTCCTGCACGGCAGCCCACCCGCCGTCCTGCATGCCGTCCGCGGGGAGCTGCAGCCCTGCACGCTCGGTTTTATGAACCTCCTCGTCAGCAGCCCTGCGCCGAGCATCGCCTTCTACAAGGCCGTCACGGCTGCCTGCGTGATGCTGCGACGCGCACCGGTGATCAGCGACACCGAGCGCATGTTGGCGGTTGGCTTCCTCGAGTCGCGCCTCGCCTCCCACGACGGCGTCGCACGGCAGCAGGCCGACGCCGCCGCCTCCGCCGCTGCCACAGCGTACTTCGCGGTGAGTAAAGGCGCGCTCTACCGCCTCGTTGCCTCGACACCGTGGCCGACCTGCCGTGACGACGGCAGCCTCCGCTGGCTGGCGGCGCAGGCGTTGAAGGACGTCGCACGGGCCTGCGCGCGAGCTGCGCCGGTCTTCGCCTTCGCAGAAATTCACGGCCCCGCTGTGGCGGCGGCGGCCCGGTCCATGAAACTCGTCCGCACTTCTCTCCTGCGGCGCCACGCCGCAGCCAGCGCCGCCTCGGTGGCAGCAGAGACGCCGGCGCACCCGCTGGAGGAGTGCGGCGGACACGCGGTGCGGCTGCTGCAATGGACGGTGCGGCACTTCGTGGCCCGCAACGCCGTGCACGTGTGCGCCGCTCTCCTCGGCTCCGTCTACACCGATTTGTACAAGACCTACGCGACACCGATCAACCTCGCGGCGACGGTGGAGGAGCAAGCGCAGCAGGCCACGCGGCGGGAAATGGGCCTGTGGAATGTGCTGTGCACGGTGCACGCGCTGCTGCTGGAGGCGTCGCCGCACTCGTCGGCGCCGGCGCTGTGGGCCAACGCGAAGTGGCTGGCCGAAGTGCGGCGGTGGCAGGCGGTGGCCACGCAGCTCGTGCCAGCGACGGCGCAGGAGGCGGTGGAGGTCCGTCTGCTGGCGGCGAAGGTGCTGGCGCTGTGTCTGGCCGCCACGGGGCAGGTGGACGTCTTCACGAGTCAGACCGTCGCGTCCGTGGCGCAAAATGCACCGGGCAAAGCGCCTGTGATGGATTCACTGGGTGCACTGATGGTGCTGTGCGAGGCCCACAGCCACGTCGGCGAAGCCTCGCGGGCCACGACGGCGGCGGTGGTGGCCGAGTCGAGTCCCACGCTGCCACTGGCCACCTCCCTCCTCTCCGAGGCGTGGCGCCGCCTCGTCTGCTCTACCGCAGCCGCCGTCACCGCGCCGGTCCTCACCCTCCTCTCGTTGCGTCTTGCCCAGGTGTACCCGGCGGAGGTCGAGGCAGCGCTGTCGGACAGCCTGGCCGGCCTCCTGCTGACGCCCATGACCAGCGCAAACACGCAGTGGTGGTCCACCATGTCCGCTGCAGGGATGCTGACGGCGGTGGTGCAGCTGTGGAGCGTCTTTGATGGCCGCAACGACGGCGTGTTGGCCGTGCCACAGGCCTCGGCGCTGCTGCTGGTGCAAGAAAGCCTCTTCGCTACGACGCAGACACACCAAACACCGACGGACGCCATCGTCACTGCATTGACGGCAGTAGACGCCTTCACGCGGCATCAGGAGCAGCGCGTCGACGAGCGGAGTGTGGCGTGGCGGCGGCTGCTGCACCTGTGTCTGGAACACACGACGCACATCAAGCACGAGGTGGAGTGCCCACCGAGCCCGCTGGTCCAGCAGAAAGGCCGCGGCACGTTGCGCCGTCTCGTTGTGCAGAGCGACGACGTGTCGAGGCGGCTGGCTAGCCTGTGGTACGTGGTGCTGCTGGGCAGCGCTGGTGCCACGCCGCTGGTGGCCTCCGCCGTGGCGGACGCAGGCGGTACGCGCAAGCTGACGGTGATCGACGTGGCCATCCAGACGGACCTAGCGACCGAGGCGGCAGTTCGGCGAGGGTGGGTGCAGGTAGCACAGGCCATGTGCTCCTCCCTTCTCTCCAGCTCTGGCCGCGGTAGCAACAGCAGAGAAGGCAGCCACAACCGGGCCGATGGCTCCGCCGCCTCCGCCTCCCTCACCCCTGCCTTTCGCAGCTTCCTCGAGGCCATCCACGCCATTCTGCAATCTCGCTCGCCAGATGTCCAGGTCGACATCGCGAAGCGCGACGCGGACATGTTCGCTGCGGTGGGGGACGGCGGCGCGGCAGCCGGCGAGGAGGGCGACGCCCGCGGCGGTGGCGGGGGCGGCAGCGACAGTGAAGACGTCGACGACTACGCGGAGGATTTGGAAGGCGAAGGTACCGGCGGCATCCTCAGCGAGGCCGCCAACAACACCGGACGCAGCGGCGGCACGGCTGCCTCGGCGGCTGGCGGCGGTGCACTGACGGCGTCGGCGCTTACCTTCGATGTGGCGGCAAAGGAAGCGGCGATGTGGGTGTTGTACGGTGTGCTGCGCGCCGTCGGCGATAGCGGCCTGTCACGTGTCGACCCACCACGACACCTGCAGCAACAAGACGAGGCGCGACGTGCTGTGCTGCCGATGGTGGTGGCCGCTGCGCAGTTGGTGGAGGTGCACCCCGAGGTGCACGTCGCCACCACGGCGGTGCTGCACGAAGTGTTTGCGCTGTGGGGCCACGTCACCCAGGTGCAGGAGCTGGCCCGTCCGCTGGCCGTGCTGATGCCGTGGAAGACGCAGCTCGTCGTGAGTCTCACGACAGTGCTGCAGCACGGCCTCCTGTCGCTAGAGGGGTGCACGGCCCTGGCAGTGCAGTTCAGCCGCTGCAACTTGGCAGACTCCAGCTCCTGTCGCCGCGTGCTGCGCTCCTTGCTGCTGCTCCTCCACGCCTGCCACCGTCTGCAAGAGCGCCGCCGTGGGTTTCTGCTCGGCGGCAGCGGCAGCGGAACGGGGCACATCATCGTTGCCATCGCGAAGGTGGCGCAGTCGCCGGCGATGACGGTCGGGACGGTGGAAGCCGCACAGGGTGCGTTTGTGCGCACACTCGTGTCGTCGCCGTGTCAAGCCGCGCTGACGCTGCTGTGCGAGCGCTTCGTCACCGCCGTCGCCCTCGCCAACGGCTACGCTGCACCGACGTCTGTCTTCAGCGGTGGCTGGCGCGGGGACGAGGACGGCGACGGCGAGGACGGCGGGTCGGGCAGTGCGGCCGCCACCGCCTCCGTCTACGGCTCCCGCATGTCCGTGACGGCGGGTGATGTGCTGCAGGCGGTGGCGTACATCACGGCGGCGCCGCTGAACGCCACGATGGGGCCGGCGCTGCGCTACGTCACTGGCTGCCTTGCCTGCCTCGTCCTCTCCACTCTCATTCACCCCGTGTCGGGGCACAGAAGCAGCGGCAGCAACGCGCTCGACGACAGCGACGCGAGGCGCAATGCAAGCCCGCTGCAGTTTGTGATGGCCCTCAGCTGCCGTCTCACCTCCCACCACCAACGCCTTCTCGCCCGACTCGCCCAGCAACGTCTGATGGCCTTCGTGTCTGCGTGGACGGCCAGCGGCGACGCCGTCACGAGTGCCCGCGACAAAAACAGCGTGAGGGAACAGGAGTGGGTGGAGAGCGCCGCGCTGCTGCGAATTGCCGCGGTGGCCGCCATGCCACGTGCGCAGGCCACAGAACTGGTGGAAGCCTTCACGGCGCACCTGACGACTTCCGGTCATGTGAACGCTGCGGACAGTCACGGAGCGGAGGTGGCGGCGTCGCTGCTGTGTGTCGGCATGGCTGCCCTGCTGCCGCTGCCGCTGCTGAGGCCACTCGTCATGGCGGTGCCGGTGGAGGCGCTGACGGAGACGCTGCCGCCGTCCGTGGCACTGCGACTGATGGAACTGACTGCGGCCTACGTGCAACCCACCACCACGACAGCAGGAGAGGACGACAAGAAGGAGATCAACAGCGCACGCGCCTTTGCACGCAGCGGGCCGGCGGCGCTGATGCTGGTGTGTCGGTGCGTGTCGATGGAGCTCCTCGCCCCCATGTGTTCACCTTTTCTGGACCCGCAGCTCTGGCCGGCGGTGCTGCAGCTGCTGCGGTGTGCTATCAGCCCTGTGAAGACGGTCGAGTACCTCTGGCCGCTGCCGTCCGTGGCAGCAACGGAGGGGCCGCACCCTGCCTCGCCGCTTCGCGCGTGCGTGGAACACCACAGGTCTGACGTGGCCGTTCTCCTCGCCCTCTTCACGTCGCTCGACAGCAGCAACAGCAGCAATCTGCCCACACCAACGAGTGCGTCGCTGCTGCGAGACAACGCCACTTTTGTGCTGCACTGCGGCCCTCTTCTCTCCGGCCTCCTCCTGACAAAGCTGAAACACACCGACCCCGCAGTGGCAGTAGTGGAAAGTTTGTACGAGGTGCTGCTGTACGTGGTGACCCTGCTGTCGACGAGGCTTGGCCCTGCGTACGCCGTCGCGCTGACTGAGGTAGGTCGCTTCTTGGTGCGTTCCGTGGCGCCGGTGCAGGGTGCGGCGCTGCGAGAAGCGATTCATCGCCTCGGGGCCACCAAAGCGACGCAGCTGCGTACCTTCATGGAGGAGTCGTGCAACTGACACACATCTGGGTAGAAGTTGGAGGACGAGAAGAACTGTGTTTTGCAGGCAGCGTTCAACGATGAAAGGTCAACTCGTTTTTTTTTCTTCTTTTTAAAGAGCGACAACGTAGTCGCAGACAACTGCACCTGTTGAGGTGCGTGTACCGTGACTGACTTTTTTTTTTGTAAAGACACGCGACTAACTGTAGACTATTAAAGATTTAAAACAGTTCAAACTCCATTCGCAACAAGCCTCTTTTCGTCTCTGCTGCATTACATCGCTTCTCTATGGAGTAAGCAGGATGTAGAGCTCTTTAGTTGACGCCTGCAACGGAGAACTGATTACCTCAAGTGAATAAATGAACAAGGATCACTGGAATTGTTGTCCGTGGCAACGGCAGCATTCACTGTCTCTGCGCTGGCACACCCGCGTCACACAAACCGTCTTTCTCACGACTTCCTTCCTTCCTTTTCCTTCGCTTTCCCTTACCGCCCTCCACACCCAAAGGCACCATCGTCTCTCTCTCTGTGCTGTTTCTGCGCTTGAGAAGGCGTGGTGGCCAGTGGCAGACCCCACTTGTGCCTGCATGTCAAGATTGTTTTCTGTCCCCTTTGCTTCTCCCTCTTGCCCATCTTCACGCTCTGTCGTGGCTCTTCTTACTGTCTCTTAATTGAGGGTTTCTTCGTTTTTTTTTTGCTCGTATCACGCTGAATAAAAGCACAGCCCACCCCAGTGCTTTCCGTCTGACGGCACGTGCATCGTGGTAGTCAGCTCTGCGTTCGTAGCGCATCAAACGGCTAAAGCCCTTTTTCTTTTTGTTTATCATTGTTGTTGTTTTCTCGAGAGTGGTCAAGATGCTGCACTCACGCAACGTCACGCTGCGTCGCTCGAGCGATGCCCCGCTGCGCCGCCTCCGCGACGTCTACGGATCAGAGGACGACGCAGAGACGCAGCTGGAGAATTTCGTGCTGGCCGGTGAGCGTCGCGTCAAGGGACGTGCGTCGGCGCTGTTGGACAGCCCTGACACGGCACTCATGTGGGAGGCGTTGGTGTCGTTGTTGGCGGACTTGAGCGCTTACGGGGCACTCGGGAAGATGGGCGGTGCGGACGAGCGCTTCTGCCAGCGACTGCAGCCGTTGCTGACGCGGCTGATGAAGTGTATGCTCAGTGGCGGTTTCGAGGTGTCACCGTCGGAGAACACGCCGGGTGCGGAGGAGAGCGCGGCGAACTTCGATGTGGAGAGTCTACTGCAAACGGCAAGCAAAGCCCTGGCAAACTGCAGCGATGGCGTGGCGCGGCGGTGCGCCGACACCGTCTTTGAAGTTCAACTTGAAGCGACGTCCGTTTGTTCTGTTCAAACTTGTCGTGGTCCCACGCTGCGTGTGTGCTTCGGCTTCGCGGACTACACCAGCGGAGAGACCGGAGCTATGTTGTGGGCGGGTGCGGTGGGTCTTTCCCTCTACCTCATTGAGAACTACCGCGCCGTCATTGCACAGAAAGCGCGTGACATGCAGGCGAACACCGGCCAGCCGCTGCGCGTGATCGAACTTGGCTGCGGGCCCGCCCTCGTCTCCCTCGTCCTCGCAGCGATGGTGGCGCACCAGTCCGCGGATGGGGAGGTGCCGTGCTGCCTCGACGTGACGGATGTTTCAGCCGCGGTGGTGGACGAGGCTCGGCGGTCTTTCCGCACGCGGAACGGCACTGCGCTGGCGACAATGTTGGCTGCGGAAAACGACGACGGAGTTGGAGAGGAGGATTGCGGCGGTGCCTCCATCTCCCACCACAGCACCAGCAGTGGATGCGGAGCGTCACTGGGACGGTGTGCCCCCTCCGCGTTTCGCGTGCGTCCCTTCACGCTCGACTTCAGCGATGTCCCGCAGCATCTCAGCGGCTGCTACGACGTCGTGGTTGCCAGCGATGTGGTGTACGATCACGCCATCGCCGCCCACGTTGCCCCGGCCCTCGAGGCCCTCCTGAAGCCTGGCGGTGTTGCGTTCCTCTGCTGCGAGGCGCACCGCGATGGGATGGCGTCCTTCACCCTTCGCATCCGGTCCGGCCAGGCGGAGGCGTCGCAGCTGCGGGTGGTGGAAGAAGTGCGGGATGTGCAGTCAACGCTGTCGCAGCTGCAGATGCTGGCCTCCCTGACGGCGTCCACCTGCAGCCTTATGCGCATCGAGAAGGCTCCAGCGTGACCAGCTTCAAACAAAAAAAAAACGTTCATCACTTCTTAACGCTCATTAAGCCCACTCTTCATCTCAAAAAGAAAAAAACAAGAAATGGTACAGTAGGAACATAAAAGCAACGCATCGTTTCGTCGTGAATGTGCATAGCCTTCGGTCCGCCCAGTGTTTGTGCAACGCGAGTGTTTCAGCTGCTAAACGTCGTCTTTTTTTCTTGTTTGTGTGTGTGTGTGTGTGTGTTTCCGACCGTGTGCCGGACTGGAAACGCGCAGCTGCCGACTTTACTTCGCTACCTTCTCCGCCTCCTCCTTCTCTTTTCTTCCTTTGTATAATCTTGGCTCGTTGTGGTTTTCATTTAGTCTTCCCAGCAACAATCTCAGGAACACACATAGTCCGTCCCTGTGTTGTCGGAACTGCGGCACCAGAACGTCAAGTCGCAGTTCGATATCTCAGGCTCTCTCGCTCGCTCGCTCTCGCTCTCTCTTTCCGCACAGAAACACGCCGTTGCGTGTTGTCACACAAGACAACTGTGTGCTGGCACTCCTTTTCTGCTCTTCTCGCTGGTCGCCATGTACAGCTTCCTCCCCTCCGCCGCCACGCGCGCGGCGCCGCTGGACTGGCCGCGTCTGCTGGGCAGCGCACTCGCCGTCGTCAAGGCAGAGCCGACGGAGCAGGTGGCCAACGCACTGGCCATGATGCAGTCCTACGCGGCTGCCTCCCCAGCCCTCTTTGCCAGCCTCACTCGCGGCGTGCGGGAGGTGAAGGAGTACGTGGCGCTGCTGACGGCGCTCGACGACGCGGTGGCGTCGTGGCCGCTGCGTCTGCGGCAGCTGCTGGACCTCCCGGCTGTCGCCCTCCTCTCCGCTGGCGGTCTCAGCGGCAGCCTCGTCTCCGTGCCCGTGCGCACCCCCCGTGGCGAGGCGCTCGTGGTGCTCTTCAACGTGGCGCTGGGCCACCTCGAGAGCGGTCTCGGCTACGTGGCTCGGGTGCGGGCGGACACGGCGGCCGCGGCCTCCGTCAGCACCCCGCAGGGCGGCTCCGTCGCCGCACCGAACCAAAACGCGAAGACGGCCGCACAGCATTTCCGGCAGGCGGTGGAGATGCTGGAGTGGGCCAACGCCCTTCACGCCGCCCCGGCCTCCCCGTCCGCGGTGGCGCTGCAGCAGCTGCACAGTCAGCTGCCCCTCGACGTGACACACGCCATGGCGGTGCTCTGCGCGGCAGTGGCCAAGTACGCCTACGCGCTCTCCTCTGCGTCGACAAAAGACAAGCCGGAGGTGCTGGCAAAGCTGGTCTTCGCGGCGGCCCAGTTGCCGCTGCCCCCCTCTGCGCCCTCCTCGAGCTCCCTGCAGCTGCTCCCCTCGCTGCTGCTGGCCGCCTATCACTACCACGAGGCCACCTGGTACTACGCCCACGTCTCCCCCAAAGGGCCGGAGATGGCGACGGCGCTGGGCCACGTGCGGTACGCCGACGCGCTGCTGCGCACCTGCAATGCGCAGTGGTCCGTGGAGGCGGCGCACACGGAGGCGGCGCACGAGTCGCGGCAGTGGTGGGGGCGTCGCCTCGCCTCCCTCTTCACCGGTGCGGGTGGAAGCACGAAGCGCAGCCGCGATGATGCACCGCTGAGCAGCGCGGCCCGGCAGCAGCGCCTGCACGCAACGATTGAGGAGGAGATGGAGGCGGCCGACGGCAGTGACAGCGAGGCACCGCTGAAACCTGCCACGCGCTACCCGAGCCTGCACGCGCTTCTGCTGGGTCACTCCGCTAGCGCATCGAAGAGCGACGGCAGCGCCACGAGGGCCGCACCGGCAGATGTGGTCCAAGTCTACCCCTACGCGCGTCAGCTGCTGAACGACGTCTGCGTTGCCCTGCAGCAGTACGAGCGGGAAAACCGTGTTGTTTATTTCGCCAAGGTGGCGACGGCAGACGAGGTGCGACGCGAAGTGCCGGACGTGCAGAGCGCCGAGTCGCCAGCAGCAACGACGACGGAGGGCGCTCTCTTCGAGTCGCGTGGAAGCCTTTTTGCCTCTCTGCCTTCCCCTGCCGCCCTGCAGGCTGCCCTGGCGCAGCAAGAAGAGGTGGGCCAGGCACAGCAAGCGCTCTCCCGTGCCCTGCAGCGACTGGAGAGGGATGCGCGGCAGCTGTCCACCTTCGTCACGCCGACTGCAGCGCTGGAGCAGGCGTTGGATGGGCTGGAGGCCCTCCTGCCGGATGCGGAGAGTTGGGCCAGCCCGAGGGCAGCCGTCTCCGTTGCCGTCGACGCCGTCGAGTCCACCTTCCAGCGCTTCAAGACGATCGCTGCGCAGTGGCAGGAGGAGCACGACGTCTACGTCGGTGACCGCTGCCCTCCACCCACCGCCGCCGTCGAGGCAGAGCGAGAGGTGCTGGTGTGGACGGAGCGGGCGACGCAGGCGTTGACGCAGTGGTCGGCGCTGGGCATTCCACCGACAGCGGCATCCCGCACGGCCTTCGTCGCCGCCCTCGTACCACGCAGTGAGGAGATGCGGGCGTACCTGGAGCAGGTGGAGGGCCTGAGCCGCGATGTGCGTGACGTGCTCGCTGCGGAGCCCGGCACCGTCACCCAAGCGCAGGTCTTGTCCGCTGTGGAGGCGCTGGAGAAGGTGAAGCAGACGGGCACGGCGCTGATGGCGGCTGCGGCGGTGGAGGGGCGGGGCCGGTCCCGCGCGTCGGCCTCCTCGACACCGTTTAAACAGCTCAACGGCGGCGTGACGGGCGAGGAGGCGAGTGAAAGAGATGAGCTGTGTGTGGCACCGCAGTACGAGGCAGCGGAGGCGGCGGTGCTGGCGGTGGTCGACGTGCTGCAGGAGGCACCGATGGTCGTGGCGCACATCGAACACTCCGCTGGGCAGCTGCTCGAGATGCAGCAGCGGGCGGTCATCACGCCGATAGGTCAGGTCCACCACGTCGACTTCCGCGACAGCGCGAGCGCCGCCGTGGAGGCGAAGAAGCTGGAGAGGCCGAAAGCGGCAGACACGCCGCCGATGGCGCCGCCTGCTGCGGTGGCGGTGGCCGACACGACGAAACCCGCACGGCGCCGCATCGCGGGACTCAGCGCCGCAGCAGCACCGGCACCAGTGCCAGCGGCCGTGGCGTCCAGCACTGCGTCCACCGCCTCCCGCAAACGCAGCCGTGAGAACAACAACAACAACAAAGACGTGACGTCCTCGTCGGCCTCGGAAAGTGACGGCGGCAGCGAGAGCGACGTCGACTCCGTGCGGTCCTCGCAGCTCGGGGAAGCAGAGGAAGTGGCGCCGGCACCGGAGGAGGGAGCCACGAAGGCGGCCGTGAGTGGCAGCCTGCTGAGTCGCATGAAGGCCAACAAAGCGAGGCGGCAGACCGGTCCAGCGGTGGTCACGGCTGCCCCAGCCGCTGCGGTGGCCCGTGGCAGTGCGCGGTCGCCTTCGCCGAAGCCCTCGTCAGCACGCAAGGGGGCATCTCCGGCGGCAACGTCGAAGAAGGCAGCGAAGACAGAGAAGAGTCGAGCGAAGCGTTGAGGTGTTTCTTTTGCTTGTTTGTTACGTGGATCTGCGCAGGTCTCGGTCTTCGCTCCTCTCTCTTTCGACGTTGACGGAGCCCGGTACAGTGCATACATATATTTAACGCTGTGCGCTCTTTCTCTGATTCTATTTTCTTTCTCTTTCTTTTTTTTTCTTTTGTACCACCGTTATTCGTGCCTTCGAAGACGACATTTTTTTCTCTTACCCTTTCTCTTTTTCGCGCATTTATAGAAGTAGAGTTAGTTGTGTTTCAACTACCCCACCCGTGTTCTATCATTTTTGTATGTGTGCTTTCCGCACTTTTGCTGCAGTGCTATGCATAGACTTGAAAATCTGACCAAAAAAAAAAACTCTTTTACCTCTTTATCTTCCAGTGTTCAGAGTTGAGAGACGGGCGATGCTCCACTAAGCGGAGATGGACATGTTAACTGCACTTTGAAGCGGATGCGCTGCTTCTCAAACAAAGGGACTTCCAGTTTTATCACCAATGCGCAGCGTCTATTGCACAGCACCGCTCTATCTTCTCTTCTTCTGCCGTGTGTTTCTTCACAATGTAACCTCGTGGAATTTGTTTAGAGTAGCAACTTACCCGAGTTGTCCTTCTCAGTCCGTAAACAACACACTTTTCAGCGGTGCAACAGATTGATTGTTTTGCTTCAGGTTTTTTCTTTCATTTTTTGTTTTTTGTGTGTGTGCGATCTCTCCCGATCCAAGCAACAGCTGTGTCTTCCGTGTTGCCGTTGCCGCACATTCCGGCCAAACAAGTGCACAAAGCACAAGCGCCAGCACAGGCAGCAAGAACACCCCGGACCCACCGTCCGCCATCATGGGGGCCACGAACTCCTGCACGTGCTCCGACGACAAGAAGTACCGCTTCAAGGGCTTCATCGTCTCCGTCTACCCCGATGACAAGCACGGTGGTCCAAACGAGGATGCCCTCGGGAAGCTGAATAGCTACGTGGGCAGCAATCCAGAGCGCATCCCGCGTGTGTGCCGCAAGATCACGAAGATTGTGCATCGCCACCTCAGCGAGGGAAAGGAGGACCGGGTGATGGTCTCTATCTTCATGCTGCGCTCGCTGATCGAGCACTCGAAGATCGTCGACGGCTTTGTGCCACACAGTGTCGAGATCTGTGCGCTGCTGTTGTCCACCAACGTCACCCGCTACCACGTAGGGGCCGCGGATGTGCTGAGTGTGTTGTGCTACCGACTGAGCACGCTGCCCAACACAGACTCCGCACGTCGGCTGATTGCGGACAACAAGGATCGCCTCGTGCCGCAGCTGCTGAAGATGACGTCGGACCACATCGCCTCTCGCAAAGACGTCAAAGGGATGCAGACGCGCTACGCCGCTATTCTCGCCCTCGGCAACATCGCGACGTGCATTCACACCGCACTGGCAGGTGGTGTCGGTGGCATCATGCAGGCGATGATCGTGAATTTGATTTTGGTGCTGCGAGAGCGCGCGCAGAAGCCGCTGAGCGACGCGAGCGTGCGTCTGCTGGCGGAGCGGCACTACGGCGGTGCGGCGGCGGTGGAGACGGAGTGTCCGACGCTGGAGCTGCCGGCCAAAACAGAAGACCAAGACGTTGTCTACGCCCTTGCCTGCAGCCACGGCATCGGCGCGACGGCGGCCTGCACCACCACCGCCGGGGTGGAGGACTTGCTGGGCTGTGTGACGGCGCTGCTGGACAAGCAAAACGGCTGGTCCGTCCCGTACGTCCCTTCTCTCGTCTTCAGCGACATTCTCTCGGCCATGCAGCGCCGGCCCCAGCAGCTCGGCTTCTCGGTCTACCAGTGCCTATGCGAGGTGGGGGAGCGCAACAGCGACCCGAACGTGCGCATTGGCGTTCTGCGCTCGCTGCAGGCGTGCATGGATGCACTGCCCATGACCGGTGGCCGCCCTGCCGTGGTGCTCGACTACCTGCTGAGCGTGATGCAGCTGCCCATTGCCAGCACGACGGTCGGCGCCAGCGGCGGCGAGGCGGACGCGGAGACGGCCCGCATCCTAAAGGACACGCACGATGTCCTCGTGCGGCTGACGGCGCGGCTGCTGCAGTCCACCTACCGCCAGCGCAACGCACCCCAGCTGCAGAACATTCTGGTCTCGCTGTGGAGTCTGCTGCGGTCGGCGCAGGCGTCCTCGTCGCCCAGCCCGACACTGACGCTGCGGCTGCTCATCGTAGCGGCGCCGTACATCCGGGCGGTGCCGCTGGTGGACCGCAAGGACATGCAGGTGACACAGACGCTAGACTTTTATTTGAACGGCAGCGAGGACGGGCTGCGGCACCTTGCGGCGCGGGTGCTGACGGGGGTGCTGGCCGGGCTGCCAGAGGAAAGCTACCACCGCAGCAACGACAAGGACAAGATGGCGCCAACGGCGGCTGTGACGACTACTGCTGCTGCTGCTGCACCGCCGCTGCCGTCACGAGCGCCGCTGCTGCCCAGCAAAAACGGCACCCTCTGCACGGATGAGCAAGACGTCGCCTACGCGCAGGAGTGGGTGAAGCGGATGGCGAAGGTGACGGACGGCGTCACCCCGCGCTGCGTGGTGGCGGTGGCGGACGTGCTGTGTGCCCTGATGGCCGGCTACGGCGTCAGCGGGCTCCCCTTCAACCTCACCTTTCTCTGGACGCTGCAGCAGCGCTGCGTGCGGGCGGAGGTGGGCGGCAACTCCGCCAGCAACCGGCCAGCGGCGGCAGCGGCAGCGGAGGGGCAGGAGCCGACCTCGCCAGCTGCAGCGGTGCCGGACGACACCGCCAGTGTGGGGGCAGCGAGTGCGACGACGACGACGATGCTCGCCTCCCGCACCCCGACCTCGCCGCTGACACGTGCGTGGCTGCACATGGTGGCCGCCGTGCTCGTCACCACCGGCAACGTCTACGGTATGGCAAACCTCGTCACGTACGGCCTCGAGGTGTTGAACCGACGGGCAACGCTGGGGCAGCTGGCGGCGTGCTTCGAGCCCGCCTTGCGTGCGCCGGAGCGGGCGATGGACGTGTACACCGTGAGCGGCCTGCGCTACCTCGCCTCGGAGAAGAGCCGCGTGCTGTCCGCCGAGCCGACGGAGGCGCCGGTGTCGAAGCTGCCGTCGTTCAGCTACGTGGCGAACATCATCGTTGACGCAGACCTGCCGGACGTCGGCACCGTTTTCGGTGCAAACGAAGAGGAGGAACTGCACACGATTATCGAAGACGTCTGCTTCCAGCCAGGGAGTGAGGTCAACGTGAGTCTGTGCAGCGCACTGGCCGCCCGGGACACATCGCCAACGGCGGCAACGGCAGTGACAACGTCGGCGCGCTTTTCGTTGGCTGTCGAGGACCCGGTGAAGGTGGCTGCGCTGCGCTCCCTGCGCATCTCGGTGGTGGACAACTGCGTCCCTCGCACGCAAGACAGCCGCGGTGCGCTCGAGCTGAGCGCGACGGCCACCACAACCGACAAGAAAGTGCAGGAGATCGCGGAACATTTCAATGTCAACGCCGCGACGCAGCTGCTGTCGCCCGAGACGACCGCCGCGCTGCCGCCGCTGCCGCTGCTGCCGTCGCTGTCCGATGACGACACCACCGCAGGGGTGAGTGAGTCAAGCGAGGCGCAGTACAACGGCTGGGAGCAGCAGACGTACAGCGGCTACGGCGGCTACGGCGACAATGCGGACGGGACGCCAGGCGTGAACCCGATCGACGTGGATGTTGGCATCAGAGCGAGTCGAAGAGGACAGCACCTGCTCTCCGCCAGCTCCCTTCCAGCAGGCCGCTACATCTCGCTGTTTTAACGATGTGTGTGTGTGTGTGTGTGTGTGTGGTCCACACAACGCGAGTTGTCAACTACCCTCGAGGATTTTTGATCCTTCTCTCTCATTTTGTCTACTGTACGATTACCTTCTTTCCGGTGTGCGTTTCTTTGAAACTGTGTCTCTGAGTCTTGCGCTTTTTTATTTTTTTGTCTTCATCACCCTCTCTTTATCTACCGACTATAATAGTGGAAGTTGAAATCTGTTTTTTCTCTTTCACCAGTTGGTAAACAAAACTGTATCAACCCCCTTTTTTTTAACGACTTGCTGTACCTTTGCGTCGCTGTCTTTTTGGTTTGTTTCTTCTCTGTACTTGTTCTAACATGCACAACAACAGTAGTAAAGCTGAACGAGGAAAGTTTTCATTTCATTGACAGCAATTGGCGCATGAACGTGTTTGCGCATGCTGGACAGCGCCTTGAGGAGGAACACTTAAACTATCTGTCGTGATGGTCACGGAATAGACAAACATGGCACTCACGAATCCTCCCTCCTGGAAGCTCACGAGCACACAAAACTCGTGCCTCTCCTTCTTCCTTCTTGACTCTCTTTTTTTTTTCGATAATCTCAACGCTACATCTCTCAATGCACACTACGACACCGCAGCCTGTACTGCACGCTGGCCAGCTTACACATATCTTCTGCTGCCTTCGAGGAAGAGCAGGCGTTCATTTCCCCTTTTTCCTCTGCATCACCTCTTTTTGATTTCTTCACTCAATAACCCTGTTATACAACATTCAACTCACCTCCTTCCTTTTCTTTTCTTTTTTCTTTTTCCGGGTCTTAGTAACGTTGTGCTTAAATAGTGTTTTTCTTCTTCAATTGGTTTTTTGTTGTTGTTGTTGTTTTCCATCTACCCGCTCCTCTTCCATCTTTTTTCTCTCTCTTTCCGGATCAAACCTGAGAGTCAAATTACGGACACACGGCCACAACAGCGACAGCGGGAACGCCATGTCCTGTTACCCTGCCTTCACCACGCTGGAGGGAGAGTCACTGGACCTGCGCATCACCTCCACCATCGACTGCAAGGACGCTGTTGCGCTCCTCTACTTCTGCGGCGGAGATGAGAAAGCCTGCGTCGTGCAGCCTTGCAGCCTCGCGCTCTCTCAGTACCAACTCCACATTGGTCCACTTGGTCGAGAGGC
>AUXI01000247.1:0-29949 GCA_000482105.1 Crithidia acanthocephali | reverse complement strand
CACAAATACAAACGATTTGACTGCACATACTCGTTCTCTTCTTTCTTCTGTTCTGTCACTCAGCGGATACTCTTATCACTTAAAAAAAAGGAAAGAAAGAAACAGAACAAAAGGAGTGACAGATTGTTCGGAAAGGCAAACTGCTTCGCCTATGTAAGTGGGATGAAATACGGTTCGTGGCAACGTGTTAAAAACGGTGTTCCTCGAACGACGGCAATTCCTTGAGGGCTCTTTTTTTCTATTTTTCAAATCAAAACGGTGTACTGGTGAGATGCACACATGGCGGCTCAGTGGGCTGTCGGCTTGTCGGCTTAGCACCCACCCACCCACCCACACACACACACACACTTATGCTGTGTGACCGCTGTGATCGCACATCATTTGCAAAAAATGAGCGCTTGTTGCCGACACCGTTCGTTTTTCCCCCCTTTTTTCTACATCTCTTTGCGTCACCATCCAACGTCCTTTTCTTTTCCTGTCCTGCTCTGCTTCTTTCTTTCCATTCTTTCTGTCTCTCCACACGTCATCGGTAACACTCCTTCCACAACTCTTCGTTTTTTTTTTATCCTTTTTTTTCCTCGCTCGTCATTATAAGGATTCTGAATACCTAGAGTTGTACCATTAGCATCTGCTCAACCGCAACTGCAGACGTCAAGGTGTCTGCCGGCACATCAAGGCCATCATTGGAACCCCACAAGGATACGTAGCCCTACTCAGGCACGCACACACAGAAAAGAAAGAAACACACGTTTCATGGCAATGGACTTCACCTTTCCTTCGTTTACACGCGCCAGCACCGACTTGCCGTACACGCAGCCGCCACAAAAGTCGCTGTTGGAGCTGGTCATTGAAGCGAAGGGCCGCCTTGGCCTGGTGCCACAGCGCACACCGGAGCGGCGTCTCCCCGGTGCCTCCTTCAGCGCCTTCTCGGACAGCGACGATGACGACGATGGCCTGCGCAACAGCAGTGCCAGCGGCGGAGCCGGACTTGCGAGTGGGGATGGCACTTCCGTGCTCACCACGCGAACTGCCTGGGTGCCCCCTGCACACGTGCTGGACTACTTCTTTTCTGGGCAGTTCATGCAAGCGTTTTTGACGTTGCACGGCATTGCGTCGTCGCGGCCGCCAGCGCTGCTCGCCCCACCGCTGTTTACGGTGCGGGACGCAGCGCTGCACCCCGTCGTGGAGACGGCGTTGTGCGCCGTACTGCAGGAAGTGGCGATGTCAGCCGCCTCGACCACGTCGACCGTACACAGTTCGTACAGTGAGCAAGGGCGTGGTGGTCGCGGCGGTGGTGGCGGCGGCAGCAGCCGTGGTGGTGGACGTGGCCGCAGAGGTGGCTATGGGGAGAATGGCGCGTACGCTGCGGATGTCTCGTCTTCCAGCGCGGCTGCTCCCCTTCCGCTGCGGGAGGTGGCGAAGCTGGAGCAGCTGAAGGACGCCGTCTTCGGCGATGTCGGGGACGACATTATCCCACACGAGGCACCAGCTCGCGGGGGAGGAGCGGGTGCGGAGGAAAACGAACACGCACAGGAGGAGAAGGAGGATGGTGATGGCGCAGCGGCCGGGGCGACTGCACGTGCAGCCGACCCAGAAGATGCCGCGGATGAGCTGACCCCAGTGCACGCACCTGCTATTGTTGATGCAGCCCACAGCGCCGTGGCGCAGCGCGTGTTGTTTCGCGGTCTGCAGCAGTGGCGCTGCCGGCGTTGCTGTTGGGCGATCACGTGTTGATGAGTGGGCCGCGTGGGGTGGGGAAGCGGACGGCGGTGCTGCTGGCTGCCGCGGCGAATGCACTGACGTACGGCAGCTCTCCCGAGTCTGGCGTCACGAAGGCAGACGAGGAGGAGGAGGAAAAAGAGGGCAGCGCAACGGCGGAGCCGCAGAGCCACGAGGAGGGAGACGTGTCTGCAGCGGAGAAGGTCAAGGCAGAGGTGAAACAGGAATCGGCAGAAGACGTGGACCCTTCGCAGGAATCAAACGTGCCGATGCACGACCGTGCACCGCCTGCTGAGGCTGTCGCACCCCGCGCGCTGTTTGTGGTGTCGAGCTACGCGGAAGTCGCGGCAGCTGCGCAGTGGCTGGAGCGCGTCTTTGGCCCAGAGGCATTTGTGCCCTACACATTTCACCGCGATGAGTGCACGCTGCGTCCTCTCGCCGACCGCGTGGACGAAATCACCAACCCCACCACCACCACCACTAAAGCCGTCTACCGGGACACCGACAGGAGCCTCGCAGCACCCGCGGCGGCGGTGCCGACTGTGCTGGGTGGACGTGCGTACCTCACCCCTCCCGTGGCCGTGCCGCCGCTGCCGTTCATCACGGACACGACGGCGACACCTGCTGCTGCTGCTGCTGCTGCTGCTGTCGCTGTTGCGGACCCGACGCAAGCCGGTCCGGTGCTGGCGGCTACCCAAGACGGTGTGTTGGGCGCAAGCGATGGGCCGAACCTGCTGGAGCTGGCAGCGCTGGTGCACGACGCACCGCTGCCCTCCGCCATCCCGCCCGCAACGACGAGTTCTCTGTCTGCGCAGGAGAAGACGGCGCAGGCAGGACGCAAACGCCACCGCCACCGCTCGTCATCGTCTGGCAGCGACGCGTCGAAAGGTGACGACGGCACAGCACGGCGGGGCCGAGGCGGCGACGCAGCGTCGAAGCATCGATCCTCCGCGTCCTCGCGGCACAGCCGTCGTAGCCACCGACACTCGCACCGCCGATACAGCGATGACGACGACGACGACTACGAGGACGACGATGACTACAGCGATGATGACGGAAAGGGCAGTCGCCGCCGCCGTCATCGCCGACACTACGACGAGCGCCGCTCCTCACACGTCAGCAGAAGCCGCAGCAGCCGCCATCCGCGCCACCGGAGCCGGTCCAACGAGGACAGCGACAAGGAGGACGATGACGACCATCGCCGTCACCGCAGCAGCCATCGCCGTACAAGCAGCAGCGGTCGACATCACCACAGCAGCAGCCGGAGACGAAGGTACGAGAGCGACACCGACTCTGCGGAGGAGAAGGAGGAGTCAAATAGCAGACGGCTTAGCAAGTCGTCGAGCCGCCATCGCCGTCACCGCCGCGATCGCAGCAGCAGCGGAATCACGTGAAGGTGAAGCCAACAGAGTGTCTGACAAGAGTCGTCGCACACCTTCGTCTACAGCGGGTGCGGCAAACACGGCGGATGGTGCCACTCCCGGTGTTGCTGCTGCTGCTGCGCTGGCGGCGCTCGCAGTTCCGCCTCCGTCGCGCACCGCAGCAGAGACGGCGTCTGTTCTCGGTGTGAGTACCGCCGTAGCTCCCGTCTTGCCTCTCGATGCCACCGCGAGTGGTGCAGCCGCGGCAGCGGAGCTTCCAGTCCTCGCAGACGCCCCGATCCCCTCACCACCGACCACAGAGGGTGTGGTGCAGGAGGCCGACCGCAACGCGTGGCTGCCAGCAGTGCTGCGCCGACGCATTCCCGTCCTCCTCACCACTTACCACGCACTGCAGACGGCCATGGCGGCGGTGAACGGCGCGGCGACGGCCCTGCCGCCCCTCGAGCACGTTCGGCTCGCTGTGCTCATGCAGCTCGAGCGGGCACTCGCCCCTCCCTTGAAGGAATCTTTTCCGCACGCCTGGTGGGTCTCGCTGGTGAACGCCTGCGATGTGGAGTGCCAGTTCATGACGACGGCGGACCGCGATGGGGCGGAGGTGTTGGGCTTCCTTAACAGCACCATCCTGCCCGACGCCGGCGAACGCCTCTTGCACGTGGAGCAGCGGGACGCCTCCATCTGGGCTCTGATGGACGTACAGGTTTCCCCGGTGGCGGTGGAGGCTGCGGCGTCTGCGAGGGATGACGGAGGCGGCCGCAGCAGCGGCCGCGGCGCGGGGGAGCGTCGGCCGAAGATCTCCGGCGAGGACATCGACGCGGCGAAGCTGACGCACCTCTTCTCCCTCATTTTCGAGCACATGGCCAACGCCAGCGAAGGCAGCTTACACGACACTGCTGGTGCTGGTGCTGCAGAGGAGGAGGAAGAGCGCGGCAGCAGCACTCATCTGGCAGCGAAGCGCAGCGATGGTGGACGTGGCTGGCAGGGTGCGCGTGTCGTGGTGATCTGCTCGAACCGGCGTGAGGCGCAGGTGGTCCTCACGCAGCTCAGCCGCCTCTTCCGCGATCAGCAGCAGGACGTGCGTGGCGGGCTGGTGCGTGTGACGGACGCCGTGGATGCGTTCCGTGGCGCGCAGGCGGAGGTGCTGGTCGTGACGGATGCGCAGCTGGCGGATGCGCGGGTGCTGCGGGACCTGCATCAGTGCACGCAGGTGGATCTGCTCGTGCACTTCTCCTTGCCACGCAGCGTCATGACGCAGCTGGAGAAGCCGGCGATCGCGGAGGTGCTGGCGCGGCGTGCGCGGGCGGTGTTGGGCCACACAAAGCCGTTTTGCAGCCGCAGGTGGTGGCACACGCCACGGCAGCATCTGTCGTCGTCGGCAGCAGCGAATGCCGCGGCGGCAACGTCGGCATTTGTGCCGATGAAGGTGGCCTGTCACGTGATGCTGACGGAGCATAACATGAAGGGGCGGGTGGGGACGTGCGTGCTGGAGCTGCTGAGTGAGATGAAGGACGAGTAGAGTGGCGTGCAGAGGTGTGGCGGACAACGAGAGTGTTGAAGCGGGTGTTTGTAATGAAGGTCTGTTCTGTGCGCATGGAAATCTGAGAAGTAAAAAAAAAGAGAAAACAGTCATAAAAAAGTGCATCAAAACGAGAAGAATCTCTCTAAGAGGTTTCATGCGAGTTCAAGGCAACTAGAGCTGGTTGCACCTCTTTGCAATACAATGTCTACGTAAACCATCTCTAAGCCTCCAAAAAAAAAAAATAAGAAAGAAAGGAAAGACTGCTCCTCGCTGGTTTACAGGTCCTTTTCTTTTTCTGTGAATGCACGTCCACACGTACGATCTTTCAAACTCTCTCTTTTTCTTTTCCCTCTCTTTTCGTTTTTATTCTTCGTCGAACTGGTGTAAAGATTGACCTGTTACCCTAGACGCATCTATACTCGATTTGCGTTGACTAAAAAGCCTCTCTCCATCTCTTTTTTTTTTCACCTTCTCTCGCACACGTTTACACTGCGTCTTCTACGATACGAAGCAAAGAAAGCCGTTATACATTCGTAGCAAGCTGCAAGTGTGACCTTCGAGAGTTTTCTTCTCTCTTGCATTCTTGTTTTATCTTTTTTTTTTGACCCATCAATTGTTTCTTCCCTCCTTCCTCGACATAAGTTCTCTTTTCCTTCATCGTCCCGTCACTGGCTCTCATTCAAGTGCTCAGCCAGATTTTTTTTTGTGCTTCTCTTTCGTCTTTTATTCACCGTCTTGACGACGAAGTCAACGGCCTCTCATCTTTGTTCATCAGCCTTTTCTTTTTCCTTTTTTTTCCGAAGCCTTCCGTCCACGCCGTCAAGATGATCGTCTGCCGCACCTTCACGCTCTTCTTTCTCATGTGCATCACCGCGTGTGGGATGTGCTCCTCGCTCTTTCCCCTCTTCCGCCGCAACTTTGATGCTCTCTCGGTGACGACGACCATCAGTCCCACTACAAGCAGACCCATCCACAGCAGTGACAGCGGCAGTGGCGGTGCGGCGTCCACCACCACCATCCCCCACGCCGACATCTGCTGCCTATCATCGTCGCGAGGTCGTCTACTACTGGTACACCGAGCAGACGACGGCGGGAGCCTATCCCACGCTCAGCTACACACGCGACTACAACAGCGCACGGACGTGCGACACGAACAAGATGTACTTTGTCGTCTCCGCGGCGCTGTCCACGGCAGCCACCAGCCTGGCCGGCATCGCCTGCATGATGTCGGCCGCCTGGATCTACGCCGGCTTCGACTCCTGCCTCCACGCCTTCATCGTCTTCATCACTTTCCTCGCCTTCGCGTGCTACGTGGTGACGGTCGCCCTCGTTGCCTTTCTCTACACAAATGACACGTGCAAGGACTCCGCCAACCGCGCCACCGCGCTGAAGAACGAGAGCCCAAAATATGAAATCGTGGAGGGTTTTATTCTCCTCTGCATCGCGGCAGGCGGTACGCTGATTGCGCTGATTATCGAGGCGCTCAGCTTCTGCGTGTGCACGGACACCGACGACTACTGCGGCGGCCGCTCACGCGACGCGTACAGCAACGGCTCGGACGGCAGCAGTGTTGTGCTGAGCGATGGCAGCGTGCTGACGGTGCGCAAGCCGTCGACGGCGTACCGCAGCCGCGCCGCCTCCTCGGCTTCCGTCGGGCGGTCTCGTGGGGAGTCGTCGATGTCGCGTCGCAGCAGCTCCGGCAGCCTTTCCCGCTCCAGCAGCTCATCGAGCATCGGCAGCACCGGCTCCAGCCGCTCCAGCCGCTCCAACCGCCCCAGCCGCTCCATCCGCCCCAGCCGCGATGGCCACCGTCGCTAGAAGATCGGACGTGTAACAAGTAAATTCTTCAATAATCGGAAAAAGAAAATGAAAACGCTTTTATTATTCTCTACTATATATTTATATATATGTTCCCTCACCTAATTCATATCATCGTGTATTCCTTCTATTATCCCCTTGTTTCTTTTTGTGCTTTTTTTTGTTCGAAGAGGCCACTCTTCTTATCACTAAGTTGCGAAAGGACGGCATCTTGTGCCGGCCGCATTTTGGCTTTATTCCTCTTTCATTCTGTGTTTTTCATACTTCTCTTTGCGTTACACACAAAGTGGCACAAGAGAAAGAGAGAGGGCGAGGTGCGTTGTGTTGAGTGAGTTAACAGCTGCAACAACAACAACTACGACGACGGAAAGCTCCTTTGTCACCGAAAAAAAGAAAAAGAGAAAAGGAAAGTACTGAGTGTCGTACGTATGATTGCTTTTCCTTTTTATTATTATTATTTTACTTTCTCTCGAGAAAAATTAGTTTAAATGGCTGCACGATGTTGGCTTGGTACTGTCCACTCTGATCAAGCCACCGCGCTCCCTTTTCTCTTCTCGCAGTAAGTTGTTCTGTTCGCTGCATGTCTCTTTTATTTTCTCCACTTTTCAGTGCTTGCTCGGAAACAGCTTTTCTTCTTGCATCTGCCGTCATCGTGTACGTTGCCGTCAGTCATCCCTTCTTTTTTTTTTGTACGCAGTGTGAAGTTAATAACGCAACAAGCGGCACGAATTAGCAACACACTGTTATCTGCTCATGTTATAGATTCGGCTCACGTGGGTGAGTAGTGTGGGCTCTTCGCAGTCCTCCTCTGCACATGTGCCGTTGTAACTTTACTTTTTTTTTTCAGCTTTCTTTGCCTTCTTTTTTTTTTAAAAACTTTCTACCTGTGCTTCCTCTGTGCTATTTTGTTTTCTTTTCTTTTCCCCCTTTTCCCCTTTTTCTTCTCTTCTTTTTTGTTTCTTTTTTTTTCTCTCCCGACTGTCTTGGTGCTATACCTACCTGAATGACGGCAAGCGGGATCAGCGGGAAAAGACTTCTTATTTAAGCCTACAAGGACACCCGCACCCACCCATACATGCACTGACAGCAAGTCATCGCCTGCCTTCTTTCCAAACGTATACAAAGGCGTCGACGTGTCGCAGCCGTGTATCTCTCGCAACCCCTTGCTTCCCGAACACCAACTCTCAGTTTTGTTATTGTTCTTTCTTTCCGTTCTGTTGATATAATTTTCTTTTTCTGTATCTTAAGTAGTATCAACCGACAAGACGTATATATATAAAACCCACAGATGTAGTACCGGAGGATATGTTGGGTGGACACGGAACTGTGATGCATACAGTGATGACGCACGGGACAACAGTGGGACAGCATACGCAAGCCGTCGTCTTAATGAACGCCACCGGTGCTATCTGCCCTGCAAAGACAATCGAACCACCTTTGAGCTCAACAGAAGTGGGGCTGCGTGGCCATTGTTTCCTTGGCAGCAGTTTTCTGCTCCTTTGTCGAACACACGCACACACACACACACACACGCACGCCTCAAGCACTCTCTCTTGCTATCTTTTTCTATTCAACTCGATCCACTTCTTCTCCATCTCGTGCTTACTGTTCTCTTTTTTTTCCCTTGCACCGATTTCTGGCTGTCACATGCCCTGCTCGTTGCCATTCTGCTGTGCCGCACTTTTTTTCACCTCGACAGTCTTAAAACGAGAGCCACCAAACGCTTCTTGCCTCTACAGATCATTGCGACTTTGCTTTCTTCTTCTTTGTTTTGTCTCAATTTACTTTTCTTTGTTTTCTTTCACCTTGCTACACTCAGAACCTTTTCTGATACTTTTTTTCTTCTTTCTTTCACCTGATTCGACTCCTTCGTTTCCGTAGAACCCCTCTTATCATTTTGTTTTCTCTCGTCAGATATTTCCAACCCCCCATCGACGCATTCAGACCCAGCAATGTCGTGCGTTTACCGTGTCTTTGCGCTCATCTTGCTGATGCTGCTGAGCGCGTGCGCCACCTGCGCCATCTTGTTCCCCATCTACCGCAAGCCCAAGACCGAGACGGCTGGCGTGACCTCGAAGGACACCATCTACTACTGGTACTCAGAGGCCTCGCTGGTCTCCTCCACGTCCACCACTATCACGCGCGTCTACTCCCGCGACTACAGCTGCGAGGCAGAGAAGAACTACTTCCTCGCCTCTGCGGCACTGGCCGTGGCCGGGGCCGGCCTTGGTGGACTTGCTTGCATGTTCATGGCCTGCTGGATCAACGCGGGTTACCGTGTTGCCCTTGGCGTCGTCAGCCTCATCCTCACCTTCTTCGCCTTCGCCTGCTGCGTCGTGGTGGTGAGCCTTACGGCCTACCTCTTTGTGAATGTGCAGTGCAAGAGTGAGACACCGTCGAAGAAGACCTTCAAGGACGACGACTACAAGCTCGTTGAGGGCTTTATCCTGATGGCCGTGGCGGCAGGCGGCTTTCTCATTATGTTCGTGGTGGAGATCATCGGCGTGTGCTGCACCAGCTGCTGTGGCGGCGAGAACTACGATGACGTGTCGCGCGACTTCAGCCGCCAGGACTCCAAGTCGAGCCGCGACAGTGAGGAGGGCTACACCCGCGGCTCGTCCCGCAGCGGCTCCTACCGCCGGTAAATGAACAAGCAAGCAAGAACACAAAAGAGGAAGACCGACCGTGAGTAGAGGAATAGACTAAAAACAGAATGCGGCACCAACCCTTTGCTTTTTCTATTGTTGTCTCATTCGGTTACAGCAAGCATGGAAAGCGTCTCATGGCGATCAGTCAAGCACCGCCTGTCCGTGAAAGGATCGTGGCGTGCTCCTGTTCGCAGCAGTAAATGACTATGAGGGAAAAAAAAAGAAAAAGAAGAGAAAGAGAAAGAATACAATGAAAAACCCATGCACACACACATTTTTTTTTTCTCTATCTCAAGCATTCTGCAAGCGCTGACGGAGAAACGTACACGCTGCTTGAGTTCTGTCGTGTCCTCCCTTTTCTTTGTTGCATGTTCCACACACACATAGCTTTAAAAAAGTATATATATGTCAGCAATTCCCCTCTCGTCCCTGCGAGTGAATGAGAAGGCTTGCACGCAGAGAACGTCGTGCTCCTACAAATCGGATCAGTAGACACGTTTTGTAGGACAGCAATGGAATGCCGAGGAAGAGTGTTTTCGCAAGGCGGACACGTAGCGTGAAGCAACCGCAGAGTAGCTGCAGTGAACGCAACTGTCGTCCCTCTCTACGAGATGTTCCTCTCGTCCAAAAAAAAAAGCTGAAAACGCATATTCTCTGACAGTTTCGAGCGCATTACCTAGTCCATTTTTTTTTTGTGTGTGTTTAAACCACCGTTAATCTTTTCCTTTTTGTTAGAAACCGGTGTTTTTTCTTTCTACTCGATATGTGCACAAGCTTCTTCTTTTGCATTCTCTGTTGTCAGTGCATTTGGAGGAGGCCGGCATGAGCTTCGCGCCCATGTTTGCGCTTTCTTCATCGCCTACGTGGTCATGTGTGTGTCTGCGTCTCTCTGTGTGTGTATGTGTGTGCCACTGCCTGCCTGCCGCCAAAAAAAAAAAAATCAGTGAGAAGAGGCAGAATCAACCACAGTGACAAACACAGATAGATGCGCAGCGCCTTGTAACGCAGATGTACGAAAACACTAGTATTGCATCAACGTAGAGGTATTGACACCCAGAAAAGCAGAGGAGAACTTTTTTTTTTCCACTGTGTTTTCATTATTTTGGTTGCTGTAGTTCGATTCGACTGCGCAAAGAAGGTGAATACTAGTTCACATCAAAGAACACCGCTTCGCAGTTGAGAAACCGAAGTAGAGGCAGAGTGTGGCTGAAGAAAAAGCGCAAATGGACATGGTAAACAAAAAGAACCGCCTCTTCCGTTTTCGTTTACGGGCAAAGATCACATACGTGTACTTGAGCGACGAAAGCGCAGCCGAGCACACGTAGTGACTGCAGGCGGTGATTTGACGACCACTCAAACAAACGCTTAGAAAACACAAAACGACATCAACTTCTTTTGTCTTGCCTTTGTGACAGTGACCATACTTGTCCACAAAGGGATCATCTAGTCATCCTCCTTCCTGCCTTTTTGTTTTTAATCTACTTTTTTTTTCTTTCCACTGTCCTGGTTGCACAGCGGTATATGCCGAAGTGCGTGCATTTGTAGACAATTCGAGTTAACATTTTCGCTTCGTTGCTTGCAGCAAGCTCTATGCTTGCGCGGCGACACATACTGTCTCTTCCTCTTTCGAACGCAATAGCTGCAGCCGCGAGAGGCAACAGAAGCTTTTTTTTTTCTCGATATTTTAGATCCGCTAATTTGGTGTGTTTCTTGCTTCGTTGTTGTTTTTGACTTAACATCTTTTTGTTCTATTCGTCCTCCTCCTCTCCTTTGATTTTGGACTCGTATCCACCATTTTTTTTTTCCTTGACTACCTGGTGATTGAAAAGACAACACAATTGCTCTTTTGTCCCTCATGGCCATAATGTGCTGGCAACAGCTGTGAGCGCACTTTTCAACACACACCGAGTTTGCTTGTTCTTCCTTCTTTTTTTTTTTTACTGCCTACGAAGGAAAACCAAATTTCTTTTCTTTATCTTGCTTGTGCGCAGACATCTTCATGCGTGCGCTTTCGTGGAAAAATGATGATACCTTTTTTCTCTTTTTCTTTTTCTTTTTGCCTTTAGATGGCACGCAGCGAAACACCCACCTTTCACAGCTCACCTGCAGCCACACATGTTGTCGCTTTCCTTCTTCATGATCTCGAATGCGAGCTTGCCTTTTTTTTTTCTCTGTCTCCGTTTCATGGGTGTACGTTTATTTTCGTTTTCGGTGGCGTCTTCTTCTTCCTCTTGTTCCTTTTTTGAACTCTTCTTCCTTTTTTTCTTTCTTGGTTTACCATTCGCTTTATATCAACAAGACACAAACAATACAAAAAATAAGAAAAATGCAATGATCACGACGCTCGAAAGCACTGGGCATGGGTTTTGCGAACCTGCGGTGTTATAGCAACCCTGTAGACTCATTTTTTTTTTGTGCTTTCCCAAGTTTGTGGAGGGCTCCAGTGGCGGCACATCGCTCCGTAGTAAAGTTGCTGAAGTTTTGAGTTCTTGCTGCGCATTTGTGATTAAAGGTTAAAGCTCTGCGGCACGATTGAGATAGTAGGTTGAGCATAGGAACAACACAAGCTTTCACATGCAGAGAGTTGATCCCACTTAATACGTTGATACGATGATGAGTGTTGTTTTACCTCGCAGGGGATTGAAACCCCTCCTCTCCCCGCTCCGCTTCCTCACTTTCCCAACCACTTTTCTTCCACCGCTTCCTTATCTCTCCTGCCTTTTCCGTTCTCCTTTCATCTTTCATTTTCCAACTTTCGCAGTTAAGCCGTCATTTAATTTGCTAACTCTCTTTTTCTTTCCTCTTGCATTAACTCTTTGCATACTCGCTTCTCGCATTCAGTTTCGTCTTCCGTCTTGGTCATTCATCCATCCTTTAGCATTCCCTCAAACATCACCAACATCAACACCAGCAACAATGGCCTGCACCTGCTTTTACCGTCTGATCGTCTTCGTCCTCATTACCGGTCTGACGATCTGCAGCCTGCTCTCCATTGTTCTGCCCCTCTGGTCGCGTACGACCACAAACAGCAGCAACACCACCTTTGTATACACCATTAGCTTCGCCAACATCGACAACAAAACGACCACAGCAGCAGGTGTGGTGACGAAGACGCGCACGCACACGCGCGATGTGGAGTGCAGCCGTACGCAGCACTTCTGCCTCGCCGCCTTTGGCGTGTCGTCATCTCTGTCATCCTCGGCGGCATCAACGTGTTCTGCGCACTGGTGTGGATCATGGCGCCGTGCGGGTTTCCAGTCGGCGCCATTGTCTTCACGCTGACGGCGGTGTGCTTCTCCTGCACGCTCGTGCCGTTTGTGCTGATCGCCTTCGTCGTCACAACCCCCCTGTGCTCTGACGCGCTGTCGCAGGCCATCGCTGCTGCCGATGACGACGGCTCCACCGCGAAGGCGGGTCTGGCTCTCCTCCTCATCGCCTTCGGTGGCCTCTTCCTGACCTTTGTCTTTCAAGTAATCGGCTGCGCGTGCGGGTGCCAACTGGAGAAGTCGTCGGAGGCGGACCGTCGCGAGACGACAATTGAGAACTATGATCGCTCTAGCCGCTACGGAGGCTCGGAGATGAGCACCTACTCGTTCAAGAAGTAAAAAAAAGGTAAAGAATGTGCTGACAGCATCGATCAGTAGAAGCGAAACAAACAAACAACAACCAATAACCATTGGTGAAACAGAGAGAAAAAGGGTTGCAGCGTCGGTACGAGGTTTTTCGTCTACTACAGCTGTTCTTTAGCATTTCCTCTTGTCGTTTCTATTTCTTTTCGTCAATGAAGTTAACGTTTGCTTAATAGTGAGAACTGCCTCTTTCCAGCGCTCGCCAAGTTTTGAGCCGGCTAATATATATACCACACTATTTTTTTTTTCTGGTTTCTTTAACATGTAGAGGAAGAGAGTGAAATATTGACAGGCAGTGTTCCGTATCTTGTGCGCCTGCAGACCTATCTTTCTGCGTGGCGCTGTTCTTCTGATGTTCTTGGTTGCGCTTGAGTCTCATTTGCCTTGTTCATTTTTTTTTTTAATGAACGCCGACGTGCTTCTGAGAAGGCAGAGCTGAGGCGGAGCGCTGCCGAGACAACAACAGGGACAGTAAGCAAGTACTTCACTGCGACATCAAAAAAAAAAAAGGCAAGACGGCTCGTAATTTTTTTTTCTTTCTAGCTTCGCTTGCTTTCTAATGCACAAAGAGACACACGCGAAAAAAAAAAAAGACTCTTGTGAGCTCCTCTCTTTTTGTCAAGAAGGCCGCAGTACGCTCATTCTTGCATGACTGCGCGGCAACTCTTGAAAAGATTGCGAGTTACAGGAGTCACCATTGCAGTTCCGTGGTTGTAGTTCAGTCTTGCGTATACAGCAGTCATACACGCGCTGGTCGAGACAGAGCGTCAACAGTCAAATGTAAAAAAAAAAAAAATAGCGCGTGCTTCTTTTTCTTTTTTCATCAACTTAATAGTGAATGGGTGTTGCTCGGAGTTGGAAGTTTGCCCTATTCTACGTCAAACGCCGAAGGGAAGCTTCTTCTTTCTGCACCTTTTACCTGCTCACTCCAGTTCTTCATGCTTTCGTTTTATTTATATACACGCACTTTTGCTTTGATCGTGTGTCGCTGCCTTTTTTTTCCCCCTTTTTTTGCAGTTTAAAAGATAGATTTGTTGCTTAACAGTGCTGAGGTTTTCACTTTTTCTTTTTGTCTTCTTCCCTGCATCTACCCGCTTCTATTCCTCGTGTACTTCTCCTTTAAGTGAACAAGCTGGTGAGGCTGGTTGTCGAGTGTCAAGAAAAGAAAAAAAAAAAGCAGACCGGGGTGAGTCTCGCTGAACGGCGCATGCATGCACGAGGCACCACACGGAAAGTCGTTGAGCCGCTTTGTGCACTGAAGGGAAAGGAAGAGATGCGCTTGCGAGGAGGTGCATCTCTTTGAAGAGGAGGGCACATCTTCGCTCTTTGACTGCTCGAAGTAGTGTGATGTCCCTTCTTGACCTGATTTCTGATGCACAGTGTAAGACGCCGTGTTTGCTACAGCTTCAAGGCGCTTCCGAGAGCTTCCAGCGGAAGAAGAAAGAGAGAAAAAAAACCTCATCTTTTTTTTGTTTAAATCCTAAGTTCTGGTCTTCCTTGCTTTAGCTGACAAGTGACGGCAAGCGACCAGCAGAATGCTTACCATGACTTGTATCATTTCGCTTTTTAATTTTGTTTTTCTTTAACATTGACGTGCACCAAAACAAGAGAACAACGGGAGACAACAGTGCGACAACAAGGTTGTCAAGGTTTCCATCGTTTTTATCGCTGTTAAAAATGCGAGCAGATACGCCGAAGCGGCATAGATCAACCTTGCAAGTGAAGTTCGCACACAGTTCAAGCGAGTGATCATCGAGCATGACGTTGAAGGGCCTGAGTAACGTCAACACCTTGCCTGCTATTTGTTGTCAAGGCACTTACTCATCATTTCTCTCCCCCCTCTTCTCATCTCTCTCTCTCCGTTCACCTCTCTTCCCCTCTGCTTGTTCTCCACTCTGCAACCTTCCGTCCCACACACACACACACACACACAGTAAAAACAAAAAGCGAACTCTGCATTGCGTCTCCCCCTCTCTTTCTCACTCCCATCCCACACACACGAATCGTTGCTCTGCTCCCCCCTCTCTTACACTCGAGCTTCTCTTCACTGCCACATCCGCAGCTCTCCGCCTCCGTCTCTCTCACTCCCGTTCTCTCCCCCCGCACCGCCTACACCATGTCCTGCTGCGGCTGCATTTTTCGCGTGTTGCTGCTGGTGCTACTGGCGTGCTTCACGGCGTGCATCGTGCTGAGCAACTTCTTCCCGCAATTCCGCAGCACGACGACGACGACGGTGGCGACGCAGAAGCGCACGCTGACCTACTGGTACCAGCAGAGCACGATGACGATGGACGGCGAGCAGGTGATGAAGGCGCGCACCTACACCCACACCCTGCAGTGCGGGGACCAGCGCCGCATGTTCGTTGCGACGTGCAGCCTCGCCGTTGCGGCGTCGGGCCTCGGTGCGCTGGCGGCGCTGTTCACGATCTTCTGGATGCTGCCGTGCTGCCGCTTTGCGATGGGCGTTCTGGTGTTCCTGCTGACGCTCTTCGCCGGGCTGTGCTGCGCGGGTGCCTTCGGCATGCTGCTGTGGGGCTTTTTCCGCGGCTACTGCGTGGACAGCGCGACGGACGCGGTGACGGCGTACCGTGCGGACGGCTTTGAAATGGTGGAGGGCTTCGTGCTGCTGTGCGTGGCGGGCCTCGGCTTCTTTGCGCTGGCGCTGCTGGAGGCGATCGGCTACTGCTGCGCTAGCTGCTGCTGCGCGTCCGGTGCTGCGGCGGGTGCGAAGACGCGCCGCGAGGGTCCGTCGGAGCCGACGCACGTGGACAACGAGAAGGAGGTGCCAAGCTACGGCCGCAGCACCAGCGACAACACACCCTACGCGAACCAGAAGGAGTAAGCGTGCAGGCTTGCTGTGTGTGTGCGTATGCTGGCGCCTCTCTCTCCCTCTCCCTCTCTGTGTCGGTGCTGTGCATTGTTTTTCACTTTTTGTTTTGTTGCTTCTTTTCTCTTCTTTTCTTTCCTTTTATAGTAGTTTGTGATTGCGTGTGTTTTTTTCTGTTTCCAATCTCCTTATCCCCTTTTATTTTCGTCTCCTTGATTCGTTGCTAATTTCGTAGACCACTCTCTCTGTGTTACGCCTTTTCTGTTAACACACGCACACGGACGTCTGCCACGTCGCACGTGACGGCTCTCATCGTCTTGTTCTTTCTATTCCAAGCCCACCGCGCGCTTGTCAGACGCCCGTTTTGCTTTTTTGTTTTCTTCTTTCCTTTCTTATGTTGAGACGACGAGGACAACGACTCTCTTAACCTTTTCTCTGTGTTTCTCAGACACAAATACACACCTGATGATGCCGAAGCGCCGCTACGGTGACTGCGTTGCTCGCACACACACACACACACTGGTGCCGATGCAGGTGACTGGAAACCACGGAGGGCGTTCTCTTTGTTGAGAGGAAGAGTGAGAGGGAGGCAACAAAGACGGCTGCTGCGTGTGCGTCTGTGCCTGCTCATCTCTCCACCACCTCGTGGCTGCCGCTGCGCACGTCCGCATTTCACCGCTCTCTCTCTCTCCCGTGTGCGTCGTGGTGCGCGTCTGCCAGCACCTGTCGTTGTTTCCTTTTCTTCTCACAAGCTGCCGAACTGTATAGCAGCTTCCTCCTTCCCCTCCCTCGCTCAGGCGGATGGAGGTATTTATATGGATCTTTCTCTTTATCACCACTAAACGTGGTTCTTTAAGGGCTTTAAGTGTGTTCTCCACTCGTCAAAGAAAACCTTAATGTAATGTAATTGGAGTGAGACACCCCGCCGCAGCAGCAGCCGCTATCCTGCACCACCCTTGTTTTTCCTTTTCAATTCCACTACGGTGCTCTTTCTCTTCGTCGTTTCAGCTTTAATTTCGTATTACCCCTTGCCACATCTCTAAATGGTATTATTTCCTGTTTCTTTTTGTTCTCTTCTCTTGGCGACGTGACTCCACTTGAGTCTTTCGCTTTCTCCCCCTCAAGTCGAGATGCTACGCGGTGTTTTACTTCTTCCGTTTTCCTCTTTCTGCTCTCAGCGTGTCGCCACGTTTGTGTCCAGCGTGCCTTGTGCACGAAGAGGCCGTGACCGTGCTGTTGAGCGAGGGGCGACACACCATGAATGCTCACGTGCATCATTGAGGACGATAGAGTTACACATGCGGGACTATGTAATCCGTCCTTTCCGGTCGCTCATTCGTGTTCCCCATGCGATTTCTCTGGTTGGCCTCTTTTGGTACAAGAGCAGCGTCCTCTTTTCCCCCATCTTGGCTTCACGGAGGGATTTAATCTTATTTCTTTTTCTTCGTTTTTTTATAAGTACAAATGAAAGGTAAAAAAAAACATTGAACAGTATTCAACGGCGTACATATTTACTCTGTCATGTGAAGGAGCTGATTGGCAACTGTGTTGGTCTGCTAACAGAAGGTCTAGCTCTGCGCCTTGTCAAACGATGCAGCTTGGTTGGCGTTGACGTACGATGCCGGTCATCAAAGCTGATACGGTTACGCGCCAAAAAAAAAAAATGCCAATCAAGGCAAAAGAACAATAACGGCTAGCTCCGCTTATGGCGATTCGTTGATTTGTGTTGTGTCTACACAGTAAGGTCTTTTTTTCTTTCTCTCCTTCCAAGTGCCTCTCTTCCCTCTCCTTGTCTTCGGTTCTCTCTCTCGGGGACGGCGTTGCCCACCACTAAACCAAACATTAACTTCATCTGTTCCCCTGCATGGCAACTGCGTTCAGTAAGTCATACGTAAACCTGTTTTCTCTTCCCTTCCAAGTCATCTTCCTCTACTTCTTTTGCTCCCATTTTAACAACCAGCTTTCATCGGTTTAGCTCCTTCTGCTCCCTCCCAAAGACGTCAACAACAACAAAGAAAGACTTATATACTTTTTTATTATTATTCGTGCATTCCCTCCTCACCGTTCTCCCTTTTCATTGTCGCAATTCTTATTGCGTTTTTCCTTCTTTCCATTCTCCGCTCTTCTCTCCCACATTCCTGCAGACAGTAAACAAACAGACCACAAAGCACACATTTCGTTTTTGTAATGATGAGCTTCCGTCTTCCGGTGGTGGTGATGCTGGCGTCCTTCACGCTGTTCATCCTCGGCGCCACCTTCTTCCCGCTCTTCCGCTCCTACGTCACGGCGCACGGTGAGGTGTACCGCTACACCGAGTACCTCTGGTACAGCGAGAACGCGGTGAAGGATGCCTACGCGGGCTGGATCGAGACTCGCTCCTACACCCGCGACCTCGCCTGCCCGCAGCTGCGCATCTTCTACCTCGGCGCGGCTTCGCTGACCGTCGTGGCCTGCGTCTTTGGTGGTCTTGCGACCGTCGTGGGGGCGTCGTGGGTCACCGTGGGGTACAGCGTCTGTCTCGGGGTGTGGACGTTTGTTCTCAGCTGCCTGGCCGCGGTGAGTGCGGTGGCGGTGGTGGTCCTCGTCACCTTTGTGTACAGCACGAGCCAGTGCGACGGTGACAAGTACCTGCGCGTGGATGCCCCGCTCGAGGTGGGTTACGCCGTGGCTGCCGGCTTCAAATTGCTGTGCGTCGGTGCGTGCGGCCTGCTGGCCATGGTGCTGGTGCAGGCGGTGGGGTTCTACGGCGGCTGCCAGGTGGGCAAGCGCGCGGAGATCGCTGTGGCGGCCAGCGCGACGCGGCTGCTGCTTGACGGAGAAGATGATGCAAGCGCGGCTCAGCAGGTGCCCATTATCGTAGTAGAGGCTGAGGCGGAGGCATCCGTGCTGATGCAGGCCACGTACGAGGAGGTGGATGCGAAGGCGATGGACACCGAAACGTGCAGCAAGGCCCAGGTCTCGTCTTCGTAGAGGGAGTAGACCCAGGATGACGGCATCGACCGCATGCATACAAAACAAACACTAAGAAAACAAGATTTTAAAAACGACAAACTACTACATAGAGCAAGAAGGTGGAAAAGTGAAGAGAATAGAAGCAGCAACTTCAGCAACAAGCAACACATCTCTCATGATGTGCCGCTGCTGAGTGTTTCGCCTCTCCTCCTTCTTTGCCCACTTCTCGTTTTTTCTTTCAAAGATAATTTATTATAAACTTTTTTTTTGTATACTCAACGCGATTCAATTACGGAACAAAGCTTTGAAGCTGAATACAGCGCGCGACTGCGTTCCGAAAAAAAAAAAAAGAAACTGTGTTGCGTTTCTTCGTTTTCTTTTGTAAATTTGAAACCGTATGAGGTTTTTCTTTTTTCTTTTCTTCCCTTCTTTTTTTTTTCGTATTAAATATATATATATATATGTGATCCTTCCTTGTACTCAAGGGTAACCAAGGTCTTGTTTAACCTTTCGTGTCTACCTCTCTCATTCATTTCTTTTTCCCTTCGTTTATTGTGTCAAGCGCAATTTTTTAAACTATGCTTAGTTCTTTGAGATGCCATCAAGATCGACAGCGGCATTCAATGCACCACTGTTGATTAATGCAACTCGTTTCTTTTTTTTCTATTTACCCTGACAATTCGATAAAACGTTTTTTGTGAAAGAAGAAAACGGAATGTAGTCCATCAGTTTTCTTTTCTTTGTCAAAGCATCTGCAATTAGTGCTCTGCTTGTTTTTTCTATTCTCCATGTTTTTCTCCGCTGCGTAATGTCTAATTTTCGTTTTTACTGTATCTTCTTCGTCTTTTTTTTTTTTCATACCTTTCCCTCTTCCTAAGATCTTCTAAAGACTCGGTGTACTTGTCAATTGCGTTTTTAAGTCACTCTGTTTTTCCTCTAGTTGCTTTCGAGCAACGCCGAGGCACGCTAGGTTTGTGGACGCCTTTTTATTCCCTCTTTCAAGGGTTCTTCCTGTCCCTCCTGACATCAGTAGGTAACAAGCTGCGCGGCAGTGAATTGATTTACGTGAGAAGTGAAAGAAGAGCGATTCAAGTACACCTCGACTGTCTCCACCACTTTGACTGAGAACGCAACTATTTATGACAAAAAATAGAAGCAAAGCAGAACTCAGGCACCTTAATTTATTATGCCTTTTTCACGATCGTTTTTATATCTATTTAGTTACATTGAAAAAAAGGTTGGCTCCTTTGCAAGAACATGGAATGTGCTTAGCTTTCTTCAAACGACGATACCTTGCCAAGCAAATGTACGACGCGTAGAACAACAAACAAAAACAAATAATAATAATAATAATAATAAAAAAGCAAGTGGTCTCCTTTAGCTTTTCCAACCTTTTTCGAGGAGTTCACGGCGCAGCAGCTCGCGGTGTCGGACAACGGTGATTTTCCGCCTCTGCTGACTAGAGCAGGTGGCCTTGTGCCAAAGCCTGCTCAGCACTCGCATGTGAGAATGCCTGTCTCAGGCCTGGCAGGCTTGTCTTCTTGACCCTGTCCGTGCCAACCAGCACTATCACTCTTCTGCTGATGCAGCGAATGTATCTGCCAGTCAAAACAACAAATCGAAGAAACTCACAGTGAGGAGTGTGATCTGGCATCATTCCCTCACTGCATTAGGCCACCATTCATTCCCCTCTTCCTGATAGTTTTCAAATTCAACGCTGTTTCTCTTCCTTCTGTTTTCTTTTTTTCTTTTTAAAGTGACAGTACACAGCTCTCAGCACTTTCGAGTGTTGTCTGCGAAGGCATTGCAGTGCCACTTTCCACTTCGTTGAAAGCTGACCTGTTTTTTGTGCGTTTTCTTTTCACCATTCCGTTTTTTTTCCTGTTTTTGTTGTTCTACGCGCGCTCTCTGTAGCCAGACGAACAACCCACAGAGTATATATATACACATACACATAGAAGAAGCAGCAGCGATGATGATCTTTTGTCGCTTGGTGCTGGTGGTGCTCGCAGTCTTGTGTACGGCCTGCGCCGTGTGCGCGCTGTACTTCCCCGTTTACTACCGCGAGTTCGGCTCCGCCACCATCAAGACGAAATACACGGTCTTCTACTGGTACGCGGACAGCAGCGTCATGGTAGGCGGGGTACCGGTGATCACGCGACAGTACGTGCGTGACGCTGCGAGCGGACAGGTGCGGGCTCTTTACCTCCTCGGCTTTTCCTTGGCCGTCGCCGGTGCCTCGCTGGGTGGGCTGACCTGTGTCGGGTTGGCGTGTTGGGTCTGTGCGGGCTACAGTCCCTGCCTCGTCGGTGTGGCAGACTTCGGTGCGTTCCTGTCCTTTCTCTGCTGTGGTGGCGCGATGGCCGTCTCCGCGGCGCTCTTCACCACGACGAGCTACGAGATGCTTCAAGGAGATGACTCTATTGCGACACCGTACAATCAGGAGGGTTTCAACCTGCGGGAGGGCTTCGCGCTGATGGTGGCAGCAACGGGTGGCTTCTTGATTCTTTCCTTCTGTGTGTGCTTCGTCAAGTGCTTCTCGAAGCCACAGCACAAGTATCAACCATCCGAGGTAGCGCTTTCTTGATATCAAACAAGCAAGCCATTTTTTTTTCCCCGATAGATGCGAGCCCTTTTTGCTTCTGCATGCGCTAACTTGTCCTTCCTGAAGCACCCTGTACAGTTTCTTTCCTACTTTTTTTTTTTAATTTAGATCAGAGGTTTTTTTTATGCCGCATCATCATTTGACGTGACACAACCTCAACCTTGTTCATAATTGTAGAGCTTTCTCATCTAATCGTTTCTCTTTCTTTTCCTAATCACCTTGGTGGGAAGTTGACTTGATCGTTTTTCTTCCGTTTCTTTTCATTGACAATAGTGTTCTCAATTTTCTTTTTTTTCTCTTAGCCTCTGTCTTTTCTCGCAAGACTTGCGTATTAAAGCCAAAGGAGTTGTGTGTGACTCTTGTAAAACAGTTTTTTTTTCCTCACCGCTCTTTTTCTTTTGTTCTTCTTTTCGTTTCCGCTGTTCTCATCCTCGCTATTGGAACGACAGATATCTAAAGCAAAGCAAAAAAAAAAAAAAAGAAGAAGAGATAACCAACAACCGATTCGTTTTGTGTGCCCCGCGCAGCAGCACCAACGAAAAATGGTTGTCGTTGAGAGTTTGTCGAAAGGCCGCATTAGCTTTTTTAAACGCGGTAGTCGCCACGCACGTGGCTGTCGCGTGAGCCGTTGCGAACATCAACCATTAAAACCCTTTTGCTGCACTTTTGCTTCCCCGTCCTCTGGTTATGTGATGTCATGGATGCTACTACACCTATTTTATCTGAGGTGCTTGACGTCTCTTTTTTTTCTCTTTCAATTCTCCTTCAACATCTATTCCTTCATTTAACTTCTGCACAACGCAGTTATTCGAGCTTTGCTTTCCATAGTCTAAACACCTCTTTTCCCTTTCATCGTTTAGAAACTCGTTCTTTATCTTTCTTTCTTTTTCTATCACTTACACCCCACACCCCTCTTTTTATTATTCAACAACAGAACAATGATGTGCTGCCGCGTTTTTCTGCTCATCTTGCTGATCCTCTTCACGGCGTGCGCCACGTGCGCCATTCTCTTCCCGCAGTTCCGGCACACCACCACGTCCGCCGCCACCAGCAGCAACAGTGGCAGCACCGTCACGGAGAGCATCTACTTCTGGTACAACGAGACAACCACGAAGGTGAGTGGGACGACGTACATTGCACGCCAGTACAGTCGCTCACAGAGCTGCACGCGGCTCAAGACGTACTATTTGGTGCAGGCGGCACTGTCAGTGGCCGGGGCTGGCCTCGGCGGCCTCGCGTGTCTCTTCACGGCTTGCTGGACTTCGGCCGGCCGTCGCCGCTGCCTGGGCGGACTCGGCACCCTTCTCGCGTTTCTTGCGTTCTGCTGCTGCGGTGTGGCGATGGCGCTGTCGGCCTGCAGCTACAAGGAAACCTTCTGCGGAGGCAGTGAGTCGATTGAGGGGGCCGACTTCAAGATGGTGGAGGGCTTCGGCCTTATCGCGGCTGCGACCGGTGGCTTCTTGATCACGACGGTATTTGAGCTGGCTGCGGTGTGCTGCGCCTGTTGCTGCTGAGGAGGCAGGGGCAGTGCCTTGCTTTTCTTTTACTTTCTTTTGGTTTCAGTGTCCTTTTTCTTTCCGGCTGAGATGTAATTTACTGGGACAATCTGATTACGCTGCGGATTCAAATGACCGAATGCTGTCAAGTAACTTAAGCAGACAAGCTCCTTTTTTTTGTCATCTGTAGGTTCTGGTTTCTGAAAGGATAAATGCTGTCTGATTTTGTACAACTCACAGTTTTTTTCTTTTTACTAACCCCCCTGAGTAGCCTCCTTAAACCTTTTTCTCAGCATTGCTATTATTTTTATCATTGCATTCTTTATTGTCTTTTCAGCTTGCTTGCCGACGATTCTTGAGATCGCCGACAGAGTAAGGGAATTCTCACTTCTTTTTTCTGTGTTTTGTCTTTTTTTTATTTTTGAAGTAATACTAGTCCCCTTATCCTTTTTCCTTTTCGTGTTTCGTGTTAAGGTGCTTTTTTTTATTTGGTGAATTAGAATTAAGATATCTAATCTCACATCTCTGCACCGTGTAAATCTTTACCCCCTTTTCTCTCGTCGTTTCCTTTCTATGGTTTTGTTCATTTTCTTGATTGCGTTATATCATTATTAGCTTTGTTGCTTTTTTTTAAATTTGATTGATTCCGCAGAAAAAGCAGGGCTGGTTTTTTATCTCCCTCACACGGACAACAGTTGTTGGTTCTACATTCTTGTAGCAGGTACTCCCGCCGTTCATGGGCTGACCGTCTTTCCACTTTTCCCTCTTTTTTTATATCTTTCGTTTCGTCCTATTACGTCTCCTACTTCCCTCTTACCTGTGCATAGAAGCTACTTTTTTTTTCTTGCTTTGCGGTGTAAGCAAAACACACCCACGAAAACGAACAACTAAAGCTATATACCACTGGTGTGGGAGACGGTCAAAGTTCAGCTCTATGCGTGAGCGGAAAGCGAAATCAGACGAAGCAACCGTTGAAGCGATGGTGCTGTGGTAGAGTGAGAAAAGGACCGTTGTCATGTTTGTGCGAGAGTTCAGCTAAGATGCGTCACCGAATGCTGCATTCAGTGTGAGAGCGAATGAAGACAGAACAGAAAAGCGGACGACGAAAACACCCCATTCTTCTCGCATGGCAAAGGAAATACCACAGACTGGGTCTGGAAGCAGTGGAGGCTTGGACAAAAAAAAAGAGAAAAAGCTTCACTGACGTGACCTCATGATTTGCATCACCTTTTTGGCAGCTTTAGGCAACGGGAGCTGCTGAGGTGTTCTTTTTTCATTTTTATATTGTCGAGCAAAAAATTTTTCTTTGCGGTGCAACGTGTCCAGCGCGAACGCATGCTTGCGGTGTTGCAGAAGAGGGGCTTAGTCGATGACGACTTCAACTGCCGGCCGGATAGCTATGATCGCACTTGCAAAATACCACTCCATTTCACCTTACTCCTCTTTCCTTTCTATAAATAATGATAATAATAAATAACAAACTTGCTGCATGAAAACCACCCAGATAACACAAACAACATACCTCCTGCGTTGCCATCCATACTTACACACCTCCAGGTTAACGAGAAACATATTCACAGAGGGAAACGACGAAAGCAAAAAGGCAAATCTCTCCCGCAGCTACCACTTCATCAGTTATTAAGCACAGCTCGAAAAAAAAAGGGGAAGACCAAACATTTCGGTGAGCGAAGGGAAAAGAAAGGAGCGAAACAAGTGCATCTCGCGAAATCCACTACAGCAACTACTCAATTGCAATAGAAATGACTGAGACAGTCGTCAAGAGCCCGGCCGCGCGTTGTGCGTTGACGCTGCTGGTCACGGTGTTGCTGGTCGTGGTCACCGCCTTCACCTTCACCTCCCATTTCGTTCCACAGATCACCGCCCGAATGCCGATCAACAACACCTACAAAACGCAAGATTCCGATGATCTCATCACAACCCACACCTACGTCAAGCTTTTTTACTCGCACCTGGCCTATGGCTCGAGTGGCAAGCAGTTCCAGACGGAGTACAAGATCAGCTACGAGCGGATCCGCACCGGCTTCCCCACGGACGGCAACTTCACGGAGCAGATGCGACCACTGGCACGCAACATGCTCGGCGCCTACGGACTGGCCATCGTCGCCACCGTCTGCGGTTTTCTTGCCACCATCCTCATTCTGATGGCGGCGGGGGCACCACCGAGCCGCTGCCTCGACGCGACTCGCCTTGTGCTGACCTTCATCGCGTGGGTGACCAGCTTGGTGGCCATGTGCCTTGTGGTGACTGCCTTCAACAACAAGCAGACCAAAGCGGCACGCGCCGTGTTGGTGATGGCGGTTTCCAAGGATGTGGAGCTTTCCACTGGCTTCGCGTTTATCTGCGTCGGCTTCGCGGGCTACCTCCTTGCCTTTTTCTTCGACCTCATGGCGTACTGCTGCTCCTACGACTGCAGCGACTCCGGCGACTGCGACTTTGGCTGCTGCACGTGCACGTGCGGCGGCGGCGCGACGCGTGACGCGTGGTCGACGGGCTCCAGCGGCAATCGCATGGAGCGTCAGGACTCGAAGTACTCCTACGCGCGTTCATACGGGCATTGAGAGAGAAAGTGAACACGTGAGCTCCGAAGAACATGGACTGTGTGTCCTCCGTTGCAATTTCCTATGTTTGCTCTTTTTTTCTTCTGGGTTTGTTTTGAAATCACCTGCTTCCCTTCTTTTCTATTGTATCTTCAATCATCTTTGTTAGTATTCGGTTTCTCCTTTTTTTTCCCTTTAAACCCCTTCCCCCCGTTATTCATTGGATTTTTTTCTTTGCTCCCCTGGGTACTCAAATGCACCTCTATCTCCTTCTCCCTTTGTAAAAAGCAGAGTTCAGAGACAAGGAGAGTGGTGTGTGACCCTTTTTTTTTTACTCTTTTCTCTTTATCTTCCATCACCCCTTCCCTTGTCTGACCCACGCACTAAAAAAGCAAGTACAGAACCTGCACAGCAGAAGAGAATGATCGATGCTTTTGGCAGGTTCTTCTCTCTCTTCCTAACTTTCTCTCTCTCTGACAAAGAGGCCGAGTTGAGAGAAGGTATTGCATTTTCACAACTGTGACTTCAATTTTCATTCGACCTTCACAGTATCGAAAAAAAAAAAGCAGCAGCAACAACAACAGGTGAATTGCTTGCGACGCAAAGGATGGTAATCACTTTTTATAAAGTGTTCGAATTACAATTCTTTTTCCACATCTGAGGTGTGCGCATTTGCTGAAACGTGACGCCAACACTCCTTTCAACAAGATTGGACGCCGGCACTCTTCGCAAGTGTACCTTTTTTAATCCCCTCTTTGTTTTTCCTTTTTTTTTTAATCAATCAGCTAAGAAGTCTGTTTTGCAGACTCGTATACAGTAACGTTTTATAGCACGCGAGTGCCCTTCCTTCTTTCTTTCTCACTTTCTGGTTTTTGGAACACCAGTACTTTTTTTTTCTTTTCTTTTTTTTTCTTCTTTCATATGATCGTTACTCGCTTACCCAACTGTCAAAGGCAAGCAGTGTTTCTTGACTGCTTTACCATGACATCTTTAAAAAGCGATTCAAACCAATAGTTAGTGGATGGTGAGCTGGAAAACAAAAGCATCCAACGGAAAGGAAAAAGCGAAGTACTGTGCGACTACCTCGGGCACCGTTGACAGAGACTATTGAGCGAACTTCATCACGTTGGCGCTCAAACGGATATTGCTACGGTGCCTCTGGTATCGATGTAATTTGCAGGATTCGGGTTGCTTCACTTCGACTTCTCTCTTTCTCTCCTTTCATTTCTTTCTTCCTTTCAATTCGTACCTTTTTCCGATGGCAAGGAGCAAGAAAAAAAACCCATACAGGCTCTTTCCTTTTCTCACTCGTGCAACAAAGTGTGTACCTGCGCAAACTCTGTCTTTTTTTTTATCTGATGTACGTTTGAACACTTCATAAGACAGCATCCCTTAAGTTTTCTTCAGTTTTCCTTTTTTTTTGTTACGACGCGGCGAACAGAGCTCATTCTTACCCCAAGCGATAGAACAGCAACGCACTGCCTCTCAATTTAGGCTATCAGTCGCGTTGTCCCACAACAACACGGGCAAGGAATCATTGCTCCTGTTTGGTTAACTGTACGAACAGTAAACCTTTTTCTTTTTCTCCCTCCCTATATTGTTTTTTCACACCACACTTCCATTCGACGCGATGTTTTGGGTACGCTACACCGTCTTTGTCCTGCTGATCATCTTCGTTGGCACCTCCATCGCAGCCAACGTTCTCCCGCTCTACCACTTTAAATCGTCCACCCCCATCAGCACCTTCGACACATCGGTCAATCTGTACGTGCACACCTCCACGTTTTACCTCTGGTACCAGGAGGTGCAGCTGGCCACCGACCCCAACACCAACACGGTGGAGTTCCCTGAAACTGGCGGCGCCGTCGCGCTGCCAGGCAAGACAAAGCTCATTCTACGGCTGCTTGCATCGAACATGCGCAACATCGCAGCTCAGGCAGCCGGCGATGCGCGCTTTTCCCATGTAGAGGCCACCTGTGCCGCACTCGGCCGTGAACTCTTGGCGTCGGCGGCGATGGCGGTGCTAGGGACGGTGTTTGGTGGGTTCACACTCGGCGTGGTGGCCTGGGGCCGAGGCCCGTCCGACACGTGTCTCGTGCCAGGCTGGATTGCGTTTGCGCTGACCTTCTGCGCCGCCCTCTGCACCCTGATTGCCCTGGCGCTCTGTGCGCACATGCGCAACAACCCGATTTGTTATCGCTACGCCTACAGCAACCAGGGCTATCGCTTCAGCAGCGGCTTCATTCTTCTGTGCGTTTCCTTCGGTGGCTACGCCGTCACCGCGGCGATGCAGGCGATGTGCCCGATGTGCTGCTGCTGCTGCGATGGAGCCCGTCGCCTGGACGATGACGACATCAGCGACAGTGACAAGTTCCCGTCTGGGGACATGGAGGGAGAGGAGATGGAGGCGGCAGCCACGAGTAGTCAGACGGCGACGCACCACAGCAGCCGTATGCTCCGCGAAGGCGAGGGGAAAGGCGGGAGGGGCGATGAGTGAGAGAGGCAGCCCTGCAAACATTGGGGTCAGCTGAAATGGCAGTTGCATGTGTGCATGGGGAAGTGAAAGAAAGTCGCACGTTGGAGTTGATGACGCAATCTAATGTTACCACGACTTATGTTTCTCTTTGCTTTTTTCCTTTTGAATGTAGTGCCTGCGTCAATGCACCGTCTTTTTTTTTATCTTTCTGCTATACAGTGTCACTAACTTGTTGCGCAAAACGCGCGAGAAACCTGTGATGCTGCCACGTGCATGAGTCTTGTTGTGCTGTTGCTGTCTTTGACAGGTGCAGCTGCCGTTGTGGCGCCTTTACGTTGATTTGTAAAGATTGATGTGGCATGTTGAATGTGAACACAAAATTAACATCCTGTTTTGTAGTTTCTTTTTCTCTTTTTTTGCTTTGGAGGTGAACATTTTCTCGTTGCCGTTTTAATACAAATGATCGCTGCTTTCCATGCAAAATATTGGCGCATCTGTTGAGGACGACACGGCGAGCCGTTCGACACCCTCCTTTCTTTTTTTTTTCGTCTTGACCCGCAAAGGATCGTTTTCTGTCACTCTCGGTCCGACGCGACTGTTTTGTTGGTGAGTTGCAAGCTGACGTCCTTTGTTTTTTCTTTTTACGTCAAACGTTTTTTTTTTCTTTTCTTACACTTTTTATTTTGAATCCTTTGCTGCAATTGCTGACTTGGTGTGTTGAGACGGCAGCGCGTGCGGTTGCGCTCCGCCGCCAAGAGGACTGAACGCGTTTTTTATTTCAGCGCACTGCTTGCTTCTCTCTTTTTTTTTTCACACGGGCCACTGGTGCGTTTATCTTCCTTCTCAAGTCTTCCTTACAACGTGTATCAACAAAGACGTTTACCTTTGTTTTCCCGCAATTTTTTTACGTAGTCTAGAAGGGCATCACAAACACTGCTTTCCCCTTCTTCAAGAACAACAAAATCTTAAACTTCTACACCACCTAAAAAAAAAAACCAAGAAGAAGACCTTTATCGGAAGTCGAACAAGTCGTGCAGAGGTTCTAGCTTCACAGTGGTGAGTGGAGGAGCGTTTGCATGAACACGAGCAACACGGCTGCGTGCGGCTGGTGCTCTACTGACTCTTTGCTGGCCTTGTTCAGTGATTCTTGCTGGATCAACAAAGCCGCCATTAGAAAGTGAAGCGTGGACGACCAAACATGCTCTTTCCGGCACACACACACAAAAAAAAAATGCACCTCCGAACTTAAAGAAAACAACTCGTTCTCTTTTGAAACACGTCCGATGTGTTGTCACACTACGACTTTCATTTCTTTTGGTCTCTCACTACTTCTCCCCTTTTTGCTTCTGTTTTCGCACATGATAGAAGTAACCTAACAAAACAACAACAGCGATAATACACAAACCAACACACATTCTTCCGGTGAAGCATAACATCTCTTTTTTTTTTGTATTTACAAGCGCAGTACCATTTCAACTGTTTTTTTTTTCTACCTGAAAGACGCTCTGCACAGAAGAAAAAGAAGAGAGAGTTTTCACTTCAATTTTTCTCCTACGTAGATCAGCCTCCTTTTGTTTTTGTTTTTGTTCCTCCTTGTAGATTCGAGGATTAAATAGACCTCTTCCCAAACAGGCTTTTTTTTTCAACGTCAGAAAGCGAGTTTAATCGTTGAATCCAGCTTTTCATCCACCTGTAGAACCAGCATAATATTATAACATACACAACGTAGCATCTTCGATACGATGATCTGCATGCGCGTCATTCTCTGCATCATCATGATGCTCTTCACCGCCTGCGGTGTCTGCGCGGCCCTCTTCCCGCTGATGCGCAAGAGCGGCACCGACGCAGCGGGACACAGCGTGAGGCACGAGGTCTACCTGTGGTACGCCGAGACGACGTACGCCGTGGGATCGATGCACCACCTCGACCGCACCTACCTTCGCCAGAGCAGCTGCGGAGAGTTTAAGACCGCCTCGCTGGCGGGTGCTGGGCTGAACGTGGCGGGCTGCGGCATGGGTGCCATCGTGTCTCTCCTGGCTGCCGTGCACGTCTGCACGCGTGTGAAGTTTCACATCTGCTGCGCGCTGATGGTGTTGTGCTTCGTGACCTTTGGTGCCTTTGTGGCGTCGCTGGCGACGGTGGTGTTCACGTACCGCGCAAAGACGTGCGTGAACAGCGCCACAAGTGTGACAGACAGCTACTACAGCCAGGACTACAAGTTGGTGGAGGGCTTTATTCTGCTTTGCGTCGCCACCGGCGGTTTCTTCATCACCATCTTTTTGGAGATCTGCAGCTAAAAAAAAAAGAAAAGAAAAAAAAGAGA